>ML375060.1:102568-127039 GCA_005239525.1 Nicotiana knightiana
CCCCCCCCACCCCCAAGTGGAGACAATTGAAAGACAGTAAGAATTCAAAATTAAGGCAATAATGTAAAAACATTATGTTTCCAGCGCCAGGACCAGCGCTTGGTGCTAGCCTGGACGCTGGGTGGGGGATTTTTCCTTCTTTGTTCGTGACAAGGTTATTTTGGCCCTACATGATTTCAACTCGTATAAAAGGGATCCTAAACCTAATTTGGAGGAGATATAACATACTTTGAAGGGGAATTGACGTGGAGGAACACACACCACACTTGGAGGAGGCTTTCAACTAGTTTTTCTTCATCTTCTCTTCTTTTAATCTCATAGTTTATTAGTTCTAGAGTTTTGGATGCTACATGAACGTTGTAGTTTAAACTTGAATTGTTCTTATTATTTTATAATATTGGTTTATTTATTCAATCTTGCGCTTAATTATTTGATTGTTTGATCACCAATTGAATACTATCTACGAATCTAGGATTGAACTCGAGAGAGGGAATTCTAGATTGCATATAAGATTGAGTAGAGCAAGATCTTAACTCTTAGGAAGGGCTGATTTGCGGTTAGGATAGGAATATACCTAATCTCCTTGCTTGATTATTATATGGAATTATTAATGTGTTCTTGTCAATCCTAATTCCATAGGAATATAGGTGTTAGGTTAGCTTGAATAGACGACTAGTACTTCGGGAGAAGGCTAGAGTAATACTAACTTTGTCAACTAATAAAACAGATAAATTAATTAGATGATTTAAGTGGAAGACTCAACGGGAATGTTAGCTAACCCATAGCTCTAGAATATCGGATCTTATTGTATTCGTATCTAATTTTGCCAAATTATTTTCTTTAATTTCTTAGTTACAACACTAGATTAGTTGTAGTTAAATAGTCATACTTTAGGAATCGCTTGAATAGATTAATTTTTTGGGTTTAATTTAGTTGATAGTTAATCACAAGTACCTATGGGTACGATATCTGGACTTACAATCCTATATTACTTGTCGACCACGTATACTTGCGTGTGCATTTAGGATCAACACCTACTGTGGTCGAGCACCTATGAGCGAGCCCAGAATGGCCGAGATACAGAACCTAGTATGGTCGGGCACCTATGAGCAAGCCTACTATGGCAGAGCAGTTACATGTACCGAGACTTATAGAGCCGGACATCTATTTTACTTACTATATTGAGAGAGACGAGTCAGTATCAGCAGGTAAGCATATCTTCAAATCATATTTGACTCACAGGTACTTTCAGTTATTATATTATCAGTTCAGTTTCAGATTATAGTTTTTTTGTTGCCTTGCATACTCGGTACATTATTTCGTACTGACGTCCCTTTTGCTGGGGACGCTGCATTTCATGCTTGCAAGTCCTGATAGACAGCTGGATAGACCTTCCCAGTATACAAAGTCAAACATCAGCTTGGTTGGTAAGCTCCACTTCCTCGGAGTTACCAGGTCTATACCTTGGAGTCCATTTTATATATACAGGTTTGATGGGTAGGTCCAGGCCCTATCCCAACCATGATACAATTCATCTATTCCGTGAGGCTTGTAGACGAGTCGTGTACTTTTTTTATATCAGTATTGTGGCTTTACAAGCCCTATGTAGATGTTTAGCTTGGTATTGCTGGTTATAGATGTTATTTTCAGAGGATTCAGAATATGGCCTCATCGGCCTAAGTTGAGGGTTACCCCTTAAAAGTTCACAGTTACAGAGTGGTACACTCGGGCCGATGGTATGGGGCGTGACGGTTCCCATTTCTTCTTGTTCTTCCTAATCACTTTGATCGCATTACTGATTACCTAAAGCTCATTCAGGTTGTTGTTCAGACTCTCTAGAAGTCCCTTCTTTAGTGAGCCTATATCATAGTCTTCATCCAGTAAGCCTTTCTCAGCTATGTTGTTAGATTCATCAAATATTGCATGGAAATTTTCTTCCACACACATAGTTTCTTTTATTAAATACTTTGTATGCTTTACTATGTGGTGAATATCCCAAGAATACTCCCTCGTCACTTCTGTCATCAAACTTACTTAGAGCTTCTTTTCCATTGTTGTATACAAAATATTTACACCCAAAAGTTGTTAGGTGACTGATGTTGAGCTTTCTTCCTCAAAGTAACTCATAGGGAGTCTTCTCAAGAATGGTTCTACTATGCACTTGTTTATCAAGTAGCAAGCAGTATTAATTGCCTCAGCACAAAGCTTTTAGGTAGTCCAATAGCAATTAGTATGGTCCTGCCCATATCTTCTAGAGATCTGTTGTTTCTTTCCACAACACTATTTTGTTGTGGAGTTCTGGGTGCAGAGAAGTTATGTTCAATTCCATGAATGCTACAAAATTCAAGAAATTTAGATTTTTCAAACACAGTTTCATGATTTGCTCTTATACTTGAAACAAAACTTCCGAGTTTCAACTTAATCATTCTGACAAACACACAAAATGCATTCAAGGTTTCATCCTTAGATGCTAGAAACAAGGTCCATATGTACCTAGAGAAGTCATCGACTATCACAAACACATACTTCTTTCCTCCCATGCTCTTAACTCTCATTGGTCCACAAAAGTCCATGTGGAGAAGTTCAAGGGGTTTGGAGGTACTAACAACTTTCTTAGATTTAAAAGATGATCTTACGTCTTTACCTCTGACATATGCATCTCAAACTTTATAAGATGCAAACTCAACTCTTGGTAACCCGTGGACCAGGTCCTTTACTGCCAGTTTATTAAGTTGAGACAAACTGGCATGCCTCAGTCTTCTATGTCATAGTAGTGGATCATCTTCCCCTACACTTAAACATGTATGCTCACTCTCATGAAGATACATAATAGATATCTTGTAGACATTGTTATATCTCTTGCCTTTCAGAAAAATTTCTTTAGTATCCAGATTAGTGACAGTATAGATTGTGGAATTAAACTTTACCTCATTACCTTTATCACACATTTGAGAGATACTGAAGAGATGACTCTTGTGTCCCACTAAATAGTATACATCTTCTATAGTATGAGAGAGTTATTTATCAACTTTACCAATACATGTTATTTTTCATTTCTTCTTATTTTCAAAGGACACACTCCCTCTTTGGAAGGCTGCCAGTGAGAGGAAATTCTTCTTTTCACCATTCATATGTCTTGAGAATCCACTGTCTAGATACCAGTCTTGATTGCTTCCTCTCACTTTAGACTGCAACAAAAATCATAGTTTAGTCTTGGAACCCAGACAAGATAAGGTCCCTTTTTGTTGGAAAAAAGATGAATTAAATCTCTTTTTACCCAGAAGGGAAGAGTATTAAATGTCCTTTTAGTAACGACCTTAATCCACTTAGCTTGAACAAGGGGGAGTGATTGTGGGTTTTTATTCTATTGCCACATGTTTAAGTAGCCCAAAGGTATTTTTGAACTGATCATGTATTAAAGCAGGGCAATTGTCTCTGAAGTGTCCCACCTTCCCACAATGAGTCCACATCTTATTATCAGATATTCCTACATACTTAGGATCAAACCTAGGTATAGTTTTCTAATATCTAATTCCTGATTTATTAGTGCTGCTATTTTCATTTAGCCATTTTAATGCATCAGAGGCTGTATGCCACTTTCTTAGCCTAGTCAGTTCATACTTTGCCTTTTCAAGGTTCTCTTGAAATACTTTATTCCTATAATTAGCATCATATAGACTATCTTTGAGCTCTTTCAGTTCTTTTTCAAGATTGTTTGTAGATCACTCATTATTCCCTTTTCATTAGCGGAAGATTGTTGATCATTATGAGAAGTGAGTTCAGGGACTTGGTTCTTAAGATTCTTGACATTTCCTTCCAGATCTACTTTGTTATATTCAAGATTTTTAAAATCAAGCTTAACACATGAAAGGTTACTTACTAACTGGTCATTACCAACACTTAACAGATCCATATCACTCATCATGGTTACTATTATTGACATTGGTTGTTTTATATACATACCATGGATGTTTTCTTTCATATTAGAGATACAAACCTGATTTGGTTTATCTTCATCCTCTGAGTCACGCATGACCATCATTCCTATCACTTCCTCTTCTGTCTTGCTTTCTTAAGTTTCCATCAGGCGGCCTCAATGTTTTCATTTCCATAATCAATCTCCAGAGCCCACTATATATCATGAGAAGATATGCATGAGGATACCTTTTAGAGAACATTCCTTGACATACTCCTATAGATCATATCCTTTGATTTAGCATTTTTCTAGATTATCTGATGATCCTCAGCATCATATTCCTCCTCTCTTTTGATGATCATGTTTCCATCATTATCCACTTTAGTAGGTATAATTTGCCCATTATTGACAATTATCCATAGGTTAAAATCAGTAGCCTGAAGGAACACTTCCATACGCATCTTCCATTCATTGTAGTGGTGTCCATAAAAAAGAGGGGGTCTACCAATGTGCATTCCTAGTTGTACAGGGGACTCAGCTTCAACAGCATCGTGTGATTCAATAACAACATAAATACTAATGACCTCGTCTTCCTTCTCCTCCTTATTGTCACTTCCAATGTCTGCATATGCTGCTAGAAAGGCTTGTTTCATGGCCTTAGTGAATCCCTTGCTTAGAATTTTACCTTTGTTTAGACAACGCTCTTTCATCTATCCCTTTTCTCTTTTTCATATATTTCTTTCTTCCATTCAATTTCCTACATTGGACAGTCTTTGACCATGTAGTCTAGTTTGTTACACTTGTAACACCCATCATAAGAAGATTGTCAGTCTACATAGGTTTTCCATTGCTTTCTATTTTAGGTTCATTCTTGGAGTTCTTCATGAATCTTTTGAACTTGTCAAACATTGCTAGGTCCAGTTCATCGTTATCAGAGTCATCTTCTTCAGATGCCTTAAGAACTAGTGCCTTATCTCTCTTTGGCTCATCCTTGCGCAGTTCCAGTTTTCTCATCTCATGAGTCTTTAAGTTACCAATCAACTTGTCCAATGAAATCATGTCCAACTCCTTTGCTTCCTGAATGGCTGTGAATGTTGATTCCCATGATGCAGGGAGAATCCTTAGAACTTTCCTGACCAATTTCGCAAAGGTAAATACTTTCCCAATGACTTTAGTTCATTTATTATTATAGTGAACTTGGTCATCATCTCCTGAATAGGTTCAGACTTCCTCATAGAGAAGAGCTCATAGTTTCTAATGAGTAATTCAATTATTGTTCTCTTTACTTAGTTATTTCCTTCATGGGCAGTTTGAAGTGCATCCCAAATCTCCTTTGCATTAGAGCAGGCAGATATCCTATTATACTCATCAGGACCAAGTCCAAAGATGATAATCTTCTTGGCCTTTGCATTCTTTTGCATTATCCTGAAGTTTGTTGCCACAACTTCCAAAGATTCTTTAGGAACAGTTTCATTTTTCCCATTTTGTTTAGCAGGAGTTAATGGTCCTCGATTCACTATTTTTCATAGTTCATAGTCCTTGGCCATTAGGAAATCCTCCATTCTTGTCTCCCACCAACTGTAGTATTTTTCGTTAAAAGAGGTGCTCTGGTAGTTGACTGTCCTTTTTTGATTCCAGGTGGAGCACTCATTTTCTTCCAAGTTATCTCTAGGTAGTAACCACGTTTGAAAGAACCTTCTCTAATACCACTTGTCAACTTGAGTGCCTTCCTAAATTACTAAAGAACTTGGTTATTTGTCTTACTCCTTACGTGTAAATAAAATAAGCAAAAAAGTAAGGAGAACAACTTTTACATGAAAAATCACCATGCTCAAAGGTGCAAAAATCACAACCTGCCACGTAGGATCATAATTTTAACTTCACTAAAACAAATGAGTCAAAGGTACTGATTACAAAACTTTGTAAACCAATACCCATACGCTTCCCCATTTATTATATGAGTTATAAGTTACTCTAATTATCACACTCACACAATACTCGAACAAATATGTTTTGAATAACATGCTAATTGAAACTCAATCTCCTAATACACATGAACTAAATGTAACACCGGGCTGGTTATTTTGTGTATTGTAGCCATGATCCTCTATTTATCACTTCTCCTATGTTCATTTGTGGTTATATGACTTGTGGGGATAGTTGGATTGGTTTCAGAGAGGATTCAGGGTGAATTGGGACACTTAGTCCCAAGGTTGAAAGAGTTGACCAGAGTTTGACTTTTATGTACACGACCCCAAAATGAATTTTGATGGTTCCAGTAGCTTTGTACAGTGATTTTGGACATAGGTGTATGTCCAACTATTGATTTAGAGGTCTATAAGTTGTTTTGGCTTGAATTGGTGAAAGTTGGAAAGTTGAAGGTTTGGAAGCTTAAGAGGTTTGACCGAGAGTTGCCTTTTTTGATACTAGGGTCGAATTTTGGTTTCGGGAGTTGGAATAGGTTCATTGTGTCATTTGGGAATAGTGTGAAAATTGAGGTCATTCGGAGTTGATTTGGTATGGTTCAGCTTTGGATTTAGAAGTTGGAAGTTCATTAGTTTCATTAGGCTTGAATTGATGTGTGATTCGTGGTTTTGGTATTGTTTGACGTGATTTGAAGGTTTGAGTAAGTTCGTATCATGTTTTAGTACTTGTTAGTATGTTTGGAAGGGGTCATGAGGGACCAAGGGTGTTTTGGATGGATGTCGGATTCATTTTTGGACTTTGAAGACTGCTGAACTTGTGCATCTGGTTTCCTTATTCGCGATCGCGAACGCTTAGAGTTATTTGGTGGCTAGTGGAAACTATGCATTAAATTCGCGAGTTCAGGGACGCGTTCGCTAATAGTGAGGCAGGTTGTTCACCGTGAACGCGAGCTAGATGACGTGTTAACATAGAAGGAATGTAAGTCTTAGGGTGGAAGGAGTTTGTTCTTTGCGGTCGCGAAAATTGGATCGTGATCGCGTAGCTGTAAGGTGTTGACCATCACGTTCGCGAATGAGATGTCACGTCCGCGTAAGAGGAATTAGCAGCTGGTGATACTTGTTCTTCGTGAACGCGAGGCATTTTCCATGTTCCTGTAGTGTAATGATTGGTAGTCTCTTTTAAATCCCATTTCGAGGGTTAGAGTTAACATATCATACTTTGAGTTGTAGAGCTTGATTTTGGGCGATTTTGGAGGGGATTTTCACCATTGGGTCGGGATTCGAGTTGTTTAGAGGCTGATACACATAGGAAGGTCTTGTTGGAGTATTGATTTACGCATATTGAGGTAAGTAACATTTCTAATCTTGGAATTGAGTGTAATTATACCTAAAAATGTGATTTGTGTTGTGTTGGGGTTACGCACATGCTAGCTGACGGGCGTGTGGGCGTGTACCGTGGTAATCATTATTCGGGTTGATTTTTTTTATTTGCTACTATCAAGTCTTTTTTTATTTGTGTACTTCCCACGTGTTAGAGTAAATGAGCGGTGATTCATGTTAGAAATCATGTTTAGGCTATGTGCTTATTCGATTGAGACCTATTGAGGCTATTTCTATTGTTTTGAGTTACCTGTTTTAACTGTATTTATATACTCAGTCATGGTTCTTCATTTTTAGAGTCTTGCGGATCGCTACGATGACATATCTACTTATCGTTGAGCGACTATCGAACCGTTATGAAACTTCACCTTCTTGCATTCTTGTCGTGAGGATTTGTTATTTTCTAAGCTTGAAACTCGAGTATTCTATTCTCTCACAAATGGTGGGGATTCATACGACCAGATCAGGCGAACGGCCACCAGTACCACCAGTTAGGGCTCCAAACGTCGGGGCCGCGGTAGAGGCCGGGGTGCAGGTCATACTATAGCTAGAGTATTACCAGTGGAGCCACCAGTTTCTTCAGCTGAGGATCAGGCACCAAATGTTGTTGATTCGGTGGGACCAGCTCAGGCACCAGCAGTGCCCATTGTTATCCTAGGCCTTCGGGAGGCCTTGGCCTAGATTTTGAATATATGCACGAGCCTTGCTTTGGAGTTTTCTGTTACAGTTGCACCAACCACTTCATAGGACGGGGGAGGTGCCCAGACTCCCCCTTCCCGTACTCCAGAGCAGTTAGCTCAGGGACTCCAGAAAGTAGGGGTACTACTAGCAGCTGATTTCTGCTGCTCGGGCCGAGGTTGTCCCACCAACGAGTGATGAGGAGCAGATAATACTGGATCAGTTTAGAAGGCTTAAGCCCCCAAAGTTCGGTGAAGCATAGCCTGAGGATGCTCGGGATTTTCTAGATATGTGTTAGCGGATTCTTCGCACAGGAGGTCTTTTGGACATTACTAGGGTTGCTTTCACTACATTTCAGCTGACTGGGGTAGCCTACAGATGGTGGCATGCTTATGAGTTGAGATGGAAAGCTGGCATTGCACCACTTACATGGAATGAGTTCTCAGTTATGTTCATAGAGAAGTTTGTCCCACAAACTCGTAGAGAGGAGTTGCATAGGAACTTTGAGCAGCTACGCCGAGAGGGTATGACAGTAACTCAGTATGAGATGAGGTTCGCAGATCTAGCTCGTCATGCAGTGTGGTTGGTTTATACTGAGAGAGAGGGGGTAGGGCGGTTCATTAATGGCCTCAACTATGGCCTACATTTCAGTTTGGCTCGAGAGGCTGAGACAGATTTTTGGTTTGACCAAGTGGTCGAGAATATGCACTTGGATTCAGTTTGTATGCTTGAGAGCAAGGAACAGTTCGTATGCTTGAGAGCGAGGAACGGGAGGTCAAGAGGCCCCGTAGTTTAGGTGGTTTCAATAGTACCTCCTCTGGAGGTCAGCCACATTACAGTAGGGGTCCACTTAAAGGCCCGCTCAGATGGATCGTCTGGTTCATCATAGTGCATCAGCTAGTCATGGTTCATACAGTACTTTTCAGGTTCAATCATCATTCATTGCACTCCCGGCTTAGAGTTTGTTCTGTGCTCCATAAATTTGGGTTCGTCAGTACTAGGTTCTTCTAGTGGCAATTGTAGTTCTTAAGGTTCGATTCAGGCCCCGCAGCGATCCTTAGATCGAGGTTTCTTCGAGTGCGGGGAGTTGGGATATGTAAGGAGATATTTTCCCCGTCTTATCGGAGGTCCCGTTCAGCAAAGAGGTCAGGCTACTATTTCTGCACGAGTTACTAGGCCACCCGCTTAGCAAGCTCGGGATAGGACTCAGGCAATTTGGGGTCGCCCTATAGGGGGAGGTCGATCAGGTGGCAGTCAGGCTTGATGCTATGATTTTTCCGCCAGACCAGAGATAGTTCATTCCGATGTTATGATCACAGGTATTGTTTTAGATGTGTCATCACACTTTGCTCGTTATTTGGATATGCCACGTGATTCCTTGTATCTATACCGGTGGGTGACTCTATTTTTGTGGACCATGTGTATCGATCGTGTGTGGTGACTATTGGGGGATCGAAGACGAGAATTGATCTAATACTGCTAAGCATGGTTGATTTTGACGTTATTTTAGGCATGGATTGGTGTAGGCGATGTAGGGATTTCCTAGGGTTGAGTGGAGAGGTTCCTTGGATTATGTTCCCAGTAGAGTGATTTCATATTTGAAGTCTCAACATATGATTGAGAAGGAAAATGTGGAATATTTGGCCTTTGTGAGAGATGTTAGTGCTGATGCTCCTACCATTGAGTCAGTTACAGTATTGAGACAATATCCAGATGTATTTCCTACAGACCTATCGGGAATGCCACCCCACAGGGAAATTGATTTTGGTATTGATTTGGTGTCGAGCACACAGCCGATATCCATTCCACCATATCGCATGGCACAAGAGGAATTGAAAGAGCTAAAGGAAAAGCTTCAATAGTTTCTTGATAAGGATTTCATCAAGCCTAGTGTGTCTCCTTGGGGTGAGCCAGTTCTATATGTGAAGAAGAAGGATGATACTATGCAGATATGCATTGATTACAAGTAGTTGAACAAAGTCACCATTAAGAACAAGTACCACCGCGCATTGATGTCATATTTGACCAACTTCTGGGTGCTAGAGCATTTTCGAAGATTGATTTGAGGTTAGGATATCATCAGTTGAAGATTCAGGATTCTGATAATTTGAAGACAACATTCAGGACTCACTATGGTCTCTACGATTTTCTTGTGATGTCTTTAAGGCTGACCAATGCCCCAACAGCTTCCATGCACTTGATGAACAGTGTGTTCCAGTCGTATCTTGATTCTTTCGTCATAGTATTTATTGATGATATATTGGTGTACTCATGCAGCTAGGAGGAGCATGAGAAACATTTGAGGATTGTACTCCAGACCTTGAGAGAGAAGAAGCTTTATGCTAAATTCTCCAAGTATGAGTTTTGGCTCGATTTGATAGCGTTCTTAGGTCATGTGGTGTCTGGTGAGGGATCAAGGTGGATTCGAAGAAGATTGAGGCAATTCAGAGTTGGCCGAGACCGACTTCATCTACTAAGATCCGAGGTGGATTCGGAGAAGAATGAAGAAAGATATAGTGGAGTAATACGATCAAGGTGGATTCGGAGAAGAATGAAGAAAGATATAGTGGAGTATGTGGCTCAGTGTTTGAACTATCATCAAGTGAAGTACGAGCACCAGAGCCCGTGCGGTTTGCTTCAGAGGCTTGAGATTTCTGAGTGGAAGTGGGAGCGTATTACTATGGATTTCATTATTGCGCTCCAATAGACTTTGGAGAAATTCGACGCAGTGTGGGTTATTCGGGATAAACTGACCAAGTCTGCACACTTTATTTCGGTTGTGACTACCTATTATTCAGATCAGCTGGCTCATATCGATATCCATGATATTTTTCGCCTTCACGGAGTGCCAGTGTCTATTATTTCTTATCGAGGTACACAATTCACATCACAGTTTTGGAGAGCAATGCAGCAAGAGTTAGGTATGCGGGTTGAGTTAAGTACAACATTTCACCCCCAGACGGATGGGCAGTCCGAGTACACCATTCAGATCTTGGAGGACATGTTATTATCTTGTATTATGGATTTCGGGGGGTTCATGGGATCAGTTCTTACAGCTTGCAGAGTTTGCCTACAATAACAGCTACCAATCGAGTATTCACATGCTCTTTATGAGGCCTTATATGGGAGGCGGTGTTGTTCTCAGGTTGGTTGGTTTGAGTGGGGAGAGGCTAGGTTGTTGAGCACTAATATAGTTCGAGATGCCTTGGAGAAAGTCAAGTTGATTCATGATAGGCTTCGTACAGCCTAGTCTAGGAAGAAGAGTTACGCTGATCAGAAGGTTCGTGATGCTGCATATATGTTGCGTGAAAAGGTTTTGCTCTGAGTTTCACCCATGAAGGGTGTGAAGAGGCTCGGGAAGAAGAGAAAGTTGAGCCCTCGGTATACTGTCCCCTTTGCGGTGCTTGAGAGAGTTGGGGAGGTGTTCTACACACTGTCATTGCCACCTAGATTATCAGATGTTCACCAAGTGTTTCATGTTTCTATGCTCAGGAAGTATTATGGTGATCTGTCATATGTTTTGGACTTCAGCACGGTCCAATTAGATAGGGATTTGACTAATTATATGGAGTCGGTGGCTATTCTGGATCGGCAAATTCGGAAGTTGAGGTCAAAGAATATAGAATCAGTGAAGGTCCAATAGAGAAGTCAGCCAGTCGAGGAGGCTCCTTGGGAGACCGAGCTGGAGATGTGGAGCAACTATCCACACCTATTTGAGACTCCAGGTATAATTCTAGACCCGTTTAAGAATGAATATTTTTTTAAGAGGGGGAGAATATAATGATCAGGCCGATCTTTTCGTTTATTGTAGCCATGTTCTCCCATTTATCGCTTATTATATGTTCATTTGTGGTTATATGACTTGTCAGGATGACTGGATTGATTTCGGCGAGGTTTCTGGGTGAATTGGGACACTTAGTCCCAAGGTTGGAGGCTTAAGTTGAAAGAGTTGATCGGAGTTTGACTTTTTCGTAGACGACTCCGGAATGAGTTTTGATGGTTCCAATAGCTTCGATGGTTATGTTGGACTTAGGCGTATTATCAGATATTGATTTGGATGTCCATATGTTGTTTTGGCTTGAATTAACGAAAGTTGAAAAGTTAAGGTTTAGAAGGTTGAGAGATTTGACCGAGAGTGGATTTTGTTGATATCGGGTTCGAATTTTAGTTCCAGGAGTTGGAATAGGTCTATTGTGTCATTTAGGACAAGTGTACAAAATTTGAGTTCATTCGGAGTTGATGGTTCGGCATTGGTTTAAGAAGTTGGAAGTTCATTAGTTTCATTAGGCTTGAATTGATGTGCGATTCATGGTTTTGGTATTGTATGATGTCATTTGAAGGTCACGTAAGTTCGTATCGTGTTTTAGGACTTATTAGTATGTTTGGATGGGGTCTCGAGGGCATTTTGGATGGTTGTCAGATTCATTTTTTGATTTTAAAGACTACTGAACTTGTGCATCTGGTTTCCTTATTCGCGATCATGTAGAGTTATTTGGTGGTTGGTGGAAATTTTTCGTGTTCGCGAGTTCAGGGACGCATTCGCAAAAGTTGAGGCCGTTTGTTCACCGCAAAAACGAGCTCGATGATGCATTCGTATAGAAGGAAGGAAAGGCTCAAGGATGGCATGAGTTTGTTCTTTGCGGTCGTGAGACCTGGACTACGATCGCGTAGTTGTAGGGTGATGACCATTGCATTCGCGAGTGAGATATCGCGTTCGTGTAAGAGGAATTGGCAACTGGTGAGACTTCTTCTACGCGAACGGGAAGCGTCCAAATTTGCGTAGTGTAATGACTGGCAGACTCTTTTAAATCCCATTACGAGGGTCAGAGTTAATAATTATACTTTGAGTTGTAGAGCTCAATTTCGGGCAATTTTAGAGGGAATTTTCACGATTTGGATAGAGATTCCAGTCGTTCGGAGGCCGATACGCGTGGGAAGGGCTTGTTGGAGTATTGATTGTGCGTTTATAGCTAAGTGATATTTCTAAAGTTGGAATTGAGGGTAACTATCCATGGAAAACATGTTGTTTATATTGTGTTGGGGTGACGCACATGCTAGGTGACAGAGGTGTGGGCGTGCACCGTGGTAATCATGGTTCAGGTTGATTTTTGTATTGTGCTGCTATCATGTCTTGTTTTATCTGTGTAATTCATAATTTTAGAGTAAATGATTATGATTTATGTAAGAAATCATATTTAGTCTATGTGCTTATTCTGCTGAGACCTATTGAGGCTATTTCTATTTTTTTGAGTTACCTGTTTTAACTTTATTTATACACTCAATCATGGTTCTTTATTTGCATATCATATCTCAGTCTTTGTTCGTCATTCATGATTACATCACATGTTTAGCATTGTTGTTCCTTATGTGGAGTTGTGGGGTTGAATGATATAAGATTGTGAGCCCTTGAGAGGTTGATGACTGAGGTGGGCCGTAGAGTCGTGTTGAGAGTGTTATTATGGATCGGGCTTCACACTGCAGAAGACTATATGCAATTATGTGGATCAGGTTGCACGGCACAGCAGGCCTATTGGCTTTGATTAGCTTTTGGGCAGGATCCGCCGCTCCGGAGTCTGACATACTACCAGCACTGAGTGCAGGCACATTGATATATACACGTGCTTTAGTGAGGGGTATTGATGCCAGGCACTTGTACAGTGCTGAGTGATTGTGTTTTTGTGTGTTATGAGTGGGCATTTGAGACAGACAATGTGAGTACACTGAGAGTGCTAGTACTTGGGAATATCACTGTTAAATCATTCATTTGACATGCATACTTGACATGTAGGCATAGAGATGTACCATTCTCCATGCTATCTGTAATTGACATGTTCCTATCAGTGTTGGCCTTTAGTTGTTGAAATTGAAAGCATGTCTAAATTTGTATAATATAACGAGGCTATTATGAAAATCCCTTTGTGTTATTTATTATATTTTCATTTTTATATCGGTGTTGTCATTTTATCGGATTCAGACTATTTTTATTCTAAGCTCGTTATTGCTTTCAGCCCAAGATTAGTTCTATTATTTATTGAGTACATGAGATCGGTTGTGCTCTTACTACTCCCTGCACTTCGTGTGCAAATCCAGGTGCATCTGAACGTGGTGATTGTTAGATCCGTGCTAGTACCAGAGCTTGGATACTTCAAGGTAACTGCTATGATGTCCGCGGACCTTGACTCTATTTTCCTTTATTTTTCTATTACGGAATTGGTATATATTTTGATACTCAGTAGTGCTCATGTACTCGTTGACGGCAGATTTTAGGGATCGTTGTAGTAATTATTATTGTTTTTATCAGAGAATTATGACATTTTCGTTGTTAAGTATAGTAAACCATGTTTTACTCAAATGTTTAGTTGTTACGTGATTGTTGGCTTGCCTGACAAGTAGTGTTAGGAGCCGTCGCGAGTCCGGTGGGAGTTGGATCATGACACTAAATTGACTCAAATATTGTCTTTCAGAGCACGCTGATGATAAAATTAAGTGTTGAACTTAAAATGCTATGTTACATTACTTAGTCAATGTGCAAAAGGATGGTCTTCACGGTCCATATGCAAAGTATTTAACTACCCAGTGTTGATACCCCAATTGTTCCCTCATATTTTTCAAATATGTATATATACTTTCAAAATAGTGCACATGCACCATCATTCGATCTACAAACATATACAAGCATTTTTCATAATTTTCTATAATTTTTAAAGGCGTTAAATCAATTTATTTATGTATTTTATTATATAAACATCCAATAATTATCCTCCAAATTATTTTTGGGATGATTTAATAATCTAACCTCATCATTTATACCCATATTAGGTTTTAAAATTTTTATTTACATTTTTTATAATTATATTTGCATTTTTAGGTTAAATTGCACATTTTGCAATAATAGCTCATATGTACTTAAATTACTTTATTTATGAAAAAATAACTTTTCATATTTTTTATAATGTTAAACAGTTGTTTTTAATCATTTGCATGCACAAATAATATATTTTGTTATTCATCTATTATTTTTGTAAATTATTATTTATTAAAATTGGGTATTTAAAATCTGGTCCTAATTCTATAACTAATTCGGACCTAAAACTACCCAAACCAACCCAATCTGCCTAAGCCCAATACCCTACCCATCCATTAAAAACCCGACCCCATTTTCGCCTAAATCCTTATCGTTGATCAAAATGATCAATGTCCCACGACTAATGACCTCCTTCCCTTATATCCCTCATGTCTACCCTAACCCTCATTTCTCTAAAGTCGCAGCCCTCATTTCCCCTCCCTGATGAACCCTAACTTCGCCGCCTCACCCAAATCCCCCCAATCCCGGTCCTAATGGGATTCCTTCCCTATTCCTTTACCATTCTAGGGTTCTTTCCTTATTTGGTGCTAGATTCCGGAATAACTTAGGTACTTGCCTAAACATGGCAAGTACCACGCTTTGATTCCGTCCAAATCTGTGTTTACCTCTTGAATCTGGAAAATCTCGAGTCCAAGTGCATTATTTGTAATGATTCTTTCATATCTCTCTTGATTCACACTAAGCCCTAAAGGTTAGGGTTCCAGATCTTCTTTAATTTGAACCTAATCTGGTTCAAACTCTGTTTTTTAACATTTCGTCTATATTTGTTCTATTACTTATGGATCTGTTTATTTTTGCCGATTTGTGGCTTACCTAATTTAGGGTTTCAAACCCTTTTACTTGAACCAAATCTGGTTCAATATTAGGTTTCCTTTTGAATAATTTTCTATATGTGTTTATTTCTGTGCTAATATGTGTTCTATCCCTTTATTTTTGTTGATTTTGTGTTATACCCGAAATTAGGGTTTCATCCCTTTTCACTTGAACTAATTAGGTTCAATTTCATGTTTCTTTTGAATAATCCCTATCCACATTGTTTTAATACATGATTATTTTCCATTACTCTTTGTTGATTTTGGGGTATACCTAATTTAGGGTTTCTGACCCTTTTTACTTTAACCAAATCTGGTTCGATTGAGTATTCCTTTTTACAATAGTCTCTTGTCTGCCTTATATGATTCTTTACCTTATTTCCTACTGGTTTTGTGTATTTTTCACCGAAAATTTAGGGTTCAACCCTACTGATTTAAGCATTGACTTCAGTATTTAAGTGAGCAATTCTTTTAAGGCTAAGAGGATTATTCGAACCCCTCCCCACTCCCCTTTGAAATAAAATTTAGAACTCAAAGTTTCACTCTTAATCTCTCTAGCAACATTACTCTGTGCTTTTGATTCCTGGCCGGATGGAAAGCAAGGCCAGAAATCCTCAACTGTTTTGCTTCTATTGGTGACAATTGCTACACTGTTGAATTCCTTCTTTCCTGTTTCATCTTAATTGATGCGTTTATTGAAGCCTTTGCTATTCCATTATGATTACTTGTTTAATGTGTTATTGTTATTAAACCATGTTACCCTAAATGCTATTACTTATAGTTAAGACATGTTGAACTTAGTATGAATCGATTAATGAAATTTGCCTAACTCTATGTAATTTAGGACTATATTTTAGCATTAAATAGGCTTTCATACCTCTTCCTCATGACTGGTTAATTATGTGTGCCTTAACAGATTCATCAGTTTGTTTGTTGAACATGTTACCACGTAATATTTTTTTGTTTTGTGTTCACTATGCTATAACACCTTTATTAAATTGTCTTAATCAATTCCTGACCTACTGCTAATCAATGAGCTTTCGTTCTGTGACTTAATTTGATCTGAAATCTTTGTGATCTCTGCGAACATGTTTGTGAATTTGCTTTATTAGCATGTAACTTTGTTAACTCCTAAAACTGGATTAAGTTTGCCTGAGTTCAAATCTGTTGCTATTTGTTTGTGTTCCATGTGTGATTCTGTAATACCCTCCTACTCTCCTGAATCCTCACTCTTTGTTGGTTGAAAGCCAAAGCAATTTAGGTTTTGTCCCCTGGCCTTCCTAATGCGAGCACTGCTCAGGGTTCATATGAGAACCTCGTGAACTCTGACACGCTAAGATTTGGTCACTAGTCTTCTTTGAACTATTCTGATCATTCTTCTCTAGTGTGAGCACTGCCCTGGGTTCTTGAAGCCTTTGGGAAATCTGACATACTAGAGATTTGGGTTATGTATGTGTATCCTTGAGATATGGGTAAATCATTCACTGATGGCTATTGTGTATCTATGAACATGGGCTTTTGGAGCTACTATGAGTTAAAGGCCTGGCTTATTCAGGTGCATTTAGGTCTGCTACAGGCTTCCTATAGTTTATATACTTTATAATTCATTCATTAAATTCTGGTCTGTAATAATTTGTAATAATAATTGGGGTGTTAGTAAATTGGAAAAGTGAGTTTATTTTAACATTTGCATGAGAATGGGTAGAAATCCTGCCTATAGATGTTCACTTTGCTCATTCTGCTATTGTGTGTTAGATAACCTGCCTATAGGTGTTCACTTTGCTCATTCTGCTATTGTGTGTTAGATAACCTACCTATAGGTGTTTTATCTGTCTAGCTTATTCTGCTTTTACACGTTAGATACCATGCCTATAGGAAATAAAGTAACTAAAATTCGACTTGCATTGCAGCATATTCATTAGGCATCATGATCATAGGGTCATTTATATTCTACAAATCTGCATTTTTTTAGATATCATGCCTATAGGGTTAATTGATTGATATGCTATTGTCGTAGTTGCCCATTTAGTATACATGCCTATAGGAACTAAAACCCGTTTTAATCATCCAGGGTAGGAATTATGTCTATAGGGTAATCATCATCTGTGTTAAGCACTAAGACTAGGCTTTAAACATTGTCTCGTTGAACATCATTAGAGAGCATGCCTATAGGAACAACTAAGTAATTCTGAATACCTCTCGTTGCTTATCACTGCCTAACACTGAAAAAATCACCTAGATAACATGTCTATAGGTTTAACCGCTTATAATTATAATCAGTAGGCAAATGTGCAGTCACTTAGGAATTACTTTGCATAACTGCATGTATGATTAAAATCCTGAATGACATAGAAATCATGTCTATAGGACCTAACAACTTTAATTGTTGAAATTGTCAAAACGTATAATTTGTTTACATGCATTTGTTGCCTAAGTGCGGAGGTTAACCTGAGCCATTATTTTCTTTTACATGAAAGTCCAACTTGTTTTGTCTGTCACCTAGTTTTACCATTTTTTGAGCAACCTAAGTTAAGTCTAAAACCATCCAAAGTAGAGGTCCAAATGCCTCCTGGGCCATAGGCAAGGGACGGGTAGTGCGCGCATAGGGTACGAGTTAGAATTGATTAGAACGCTTTAGGTAAATAACTTAAAGATAGTAATCGAGATGATAGTCTGTGCCCGCTGAATAATATGAGTAACACCCCCGTCTTGGGGGAGTTACGAAGTATTATTTATGTTACACGGGGTGATCCTTTCGGCTAAAAAACTTAGGACCTCCCCCCCCCCCCNCTCAAAACGACCGGTCGTGTCGTTACATATAGAACCTAACAACTTTAATTGTTGAAATTGTCAAAACGCCTAATCTGTTGTGTGCATTTGCTGCCTAAGTGTGGAGGCTAACTTGAGAACCCCCTATTTGCTTTTATATGAAATTCTAACTTGTTTTATCTGCCACCTAGTTTTATCATTTTTTGAGCAACCTAAGTTAAGTCTAGAACAGTGCAAAGTAGAGGTCCAAATGCCTCCTGGGCCATAGGTAAGGGACGGGTAGTGCATGCATACGGTACGACTTAGAATTGATTAGAGCGTTTTAGGTAAATAACTTAAAGATAGTAATCAGATAGCAGGAGATGATAGTCAGTGCACACTGAATAATATGCGTAACACCCCCGTCTTGGGGGAGTTACGAAGTATTATTTATGTTGCACGGGGTGATACTTTAGGATAAAAAACATAGGACCCCCCCCCATTCCTATTAAAATAATTCCCTCTCTTCTCCATTAGACTAATTCACATTATTTGAGTTCGGCCGGGATCCACCGTTGTGGACCTCGAGGAGTGCCTAACACCTTCTCCTCGAGGTAATTTGAGCCCTTACCCAATCTTTGGTGACGCAAACTAGTAATCTGAGTCATTTGCAATAGGTGCCCTAACGCACATTAATCTATTAGGTGGCGACTCTCTTTTAATAACCCTTCCTCTCTTTTTAAAAGAGTTGTCAATATCGACACCCGATTTCGTGAGAAAAAGGAGGTGCGACACCCAGTACTCCGAGATCTTTGGGAGTCTTACACATGCTCAAACTCTTGTTTGATTGCAATCTGAAGTTCTAAGGATTCCACGAACCTGGTGACTCATGTCTATCATATATGCAGGCAAATATTATTGGGCAAAAGTCCTTATCGCATCAAAAGTCCTCTCCAGCAATATCGGACTGCAGTAACTTTGAGTAAAAGTTACTCTTTTGTAAGAAACTTCAGCATCTATACTTAGAGGACCTGGTTCTTAGCACACGTTTATTGGACACAATTGTTAATCATCAAAACTCAATTTCCAACACTTTATAAGTGACATTCTTTCTATTTTGGGAAATTTTAAAATGTTTGATGATTATTCTAGTGGAGTATTATGTCACAAGTTTTAAAGCTTATGAAAATTTAAATTCACTAGGCTATTTGCATTTTAACTTCGACGTGATGTGATAATTGTTATCTTGACAATCACCATCTTTATATACTTTACATCATCACTAACATATTACATAAATCAAATAAATATCTTAACTAGTCACTCATCTCGTTGTCACATAAAATGGAAAGGAGTACATTAAACAGATGAGTGTTCATTTTTCAATAGTTTACACATGCAGGAGTGTGGAAGCGCTGCACTTTTGAAGCCAAAAAAGAAATGGGAAGGCAATAGGGGAAAACTTTTTAAGGATCGAATAAAGAAGTGCCACACTTGCATTTCCAACCTTCAGGTTCGTAATTGGCATATTGTACCTCCAAATGGTCTGCTTTTGCAGGTACTTGAATAGCAATGCATGGTTTGCACCTTCCACATCTGTGCTCACAATTTGGTGGCCTTGAACCAAGTCTCCTTAGCCCTTCAATGGCATTCTCATTCTTATCTCCTGTCCTTTCCATGTTGTTAAGTCCCTAATTATTTAGCAAAGAAAAGAAAAAAAAAACCATTAACGCCTAATTATACGAACAGTGATAATTCATATAGCCGATCGAGATTGAGATTGATAAGGTGACGCGTAGTAATCATTGCTGTAAGATTAGATACCTGCATCTTTTGCAAAGCAGCTTGAGCAGAATTGAAGTCTTTGCCTAGTTCAGATTATAAGTCATCAAGAGAGATAAACACAGAGAAGTAAAGACAACACAGAACAATTAAGCTGAGAGAGAAGTTAAACATTCAAACCTTGTTGATGATGGGAAACCAAACTTAGAATAGCTGCTAGAAGGAAACCATAGCTTCTGATGTTCATTTGTCCAGTTTATATATGTAAAGATGCAGATGAAAACTTTGTTGACCTATAGATCACTCATACTTCAAGTGGCTTTGAAATAATTGCAAACATATACTATATTTATACTGTCGAATCATGATAAAAGAAGAAACAAAATAATACACCATTATTGACCAATCACTTGAAAATACATATCAGCAGAAATAATATATACTTTTTGTCTTATGTGTGTCTAATTAAAGATTTTACTAGTAATTTATTTAAGCTGAGACTTGGGAATCTGATCCCTCTGCCTGAAAAGGCAGAGGACTGATAAGTCACTCGAAAACTGATGATCACAAATTATATTACAGTATGTTAAAAAACTGAAAGTACGTAAATACGAGTTCGGAATTAAAATGTGATTTTTTTTCACACAAAGAACTCAACTAAGTAGAAAAAAAAAAAGAGAACTTAAGTATATATAACGCCCAAAAACTGGGCGCTATACATTAATGGTAACTCTGCCGTTAATGTATAGCGTCCAGTTTTTGGGCGCTATACTGCAAAAGCTGACACAGTCAAGTATAACGCCCAAAAACTGGACGCTATACATAAATTGTTTTAAAAATTGTTTTGTTTCTGGACACAATAATTCAAATGCGTATAGCGCGCAATTTTTGGGCGTTATACATAAAAAAAAAAAAAAAAAAATCCCGGCTAGCCATTTCCTATATAAAGAGGTTAAGATTGTAAGACAAATCATTCACAAAAATTTTTAAGTCTCGTTCAAATGTTTCTTGCTGTTAAATTCTCGAGCATTTTTTCATTATGTCTGAAGAGCGTAGAATAAGAGTTTCATTATATTGGGGGGAGGGGGGGGTTGTGATGGAGAATAACTTTGTGGGGTACAGTTTACCTGTACAGTGTCATGTTAAATTGCCACTTACAATGGAGTACGATAAATTGATATCGTTGTTATGCAAAAAAATGAGTGTGAGGAAACGTTCGGTGATACTTAAAGTAACCGGAAGATATCCGTATTCTGTCACTCCGCAAGGGGTTGCTTTTTACTCGGAGTTTAACATCGACGATGATGAAACTTTGAGTGATTTTTTGAGGACTCCGGATGAATGCTGGGAATTTCTTGTAATCACAATGTTGGAGATGTACGTCAAGGTCGAAGACGTTCCCAAAAACGAGGTTGCGCGTAGTAGGGATAACCCCCAGTCATCGGGTGATTATTATGGAGCAGTTTTTGCCGGACAGGTTTCGGATGAAAGAGTTTTCCTTGATTTAAACTTATCACCACTGGCGAATGAGCAGCGAGAAAATAATTTATCTCCTGCTTTCCATAATTCACAAGACGAGTGGTACACTTCAATTTTCATTTGTGTTAATTATGTACATTTTTGGTGTATTGAATTTGTATTAACGCTCAAATATTTAACAGGGGGTACCGGCCAGATATGAATTTTACAAGTGATCCATCTGGTAGTCATCACCTAATTGAAAACGTCTATCATGGAATTGCGTCACATTACGACTTGTAAGTGAAGTGATATAGCTATATGGAAAGTATTTATTAATTTCAATAGCTTATATTTGTTGGTTGTGCAGTGAAAACCAGCAAGTTGAACCACCCGTACTCACTCAATTGCCCGAAAATGACGTATTAAATTGGGCACATAGTGAGGAAGAGAACAGTGATTATGAAAACCATGCCGATTAATCCGGAGACAAGACACCCTTTCCTCGTGACGATGGTGATGAGGAGGATGAGGAGAAAAGACCTGATTTGAAGAGAGAGTATGCTCCAATCCCCCCCCCCCAGACGAACAGTGTATGAGTCTGAAGTGTCGTTTCATTCAAGAGATATTCCTTACATTAATAACTTGCCAATCATGCCGGATGTGGAAGCTCTCACAAGGGATTTTGATAAAATTCGGACAGCAATATGGGATGAGTCTAGACCAACGGTGCTTGCAAAAGGCATGCTTTTTCTTGATAAAGCGCGCGTAAGCAAGGCTTGTAAAATGCACAACATAAAAGAGTGTCGTGAGATGCAGGTATGGGAGTCAAGTTCGTTGGTATACAAGGCTGTTTGCCGCAGGTGGTTTTGGCTATGTCATTGGTTGTTGCGTGCGACCAAGAAGAAGACAGGTCTATGGAAAGTGGGTAAATACATTCCCACCCACACATGCGAAATGGACACATTCAATGGGAATCACTTCAACTTGGATATTGACTTGATTTATCTTGTACTTATTCCGCACCTCGAAGCGTCCATAAGGTATAAAATCAAAGAATGCATTACATCAGTCCACCAGGAATATGGCCATACCATTACGAAAAGAAAGGCATTTCTCGGGTGCAAACAAGCGTTTGAAATTGTCTACGGTAACTGGGATAAGTCATTTGCATCTCTGTCAAAGTACATGGCCGCACTGCAGCACTTTAACACCGGGACGGTTGTTGAATGGAAGCTTGAGCGGAGTCCGGGAAAACCAGAATATATATTCAATTACGTGTTTTGGGCGTTTAACCAGCAATTGATGGATTTTCGCATTGCCGACCTGTAATATCCATAGACGGCACTCATGTCTATGGAAAGTACGATATCAAGCTATTGATAGTCGTGGAAGTAGATGTTAATGGACAGATATTTCCTATAGATTTTGTTGTTTGTGCTAATGAAAGCACAGAGACGTGGACGCTGTTTTTGAACCATTTGAAAGAGCACGTTGTCAAACAGCATTCCGGTATTTGTCTAATATCTGATCGGTACGATGGTATATTAAGTTCTGTGGAGAACTTACCTGCATGGAAAGAACCTTATGCATACCACCGTTACTGCGTGAGTCACTTTAAGGCCAATTTTCAGAAGGCATGTCCCAACAAGGATCAACATGATTTGATGTGGATGGCAGCAACAGACCATCAACAACATAAATTTCGGAGGCACATGGAATCTATCAGGCAAGAAGACGAGGCAGCCTATTGTTGGTTAATGCGACATCACCCTGAAAAGTGGACTTTGCATGCGGATGGTGGCAGACGATGGGGAATTCTGACTACAAACGTGTCAGAGTCTTTCAACGGGTTATTGAAGTCGGCAAGAGGATTTCCTGTCACAGCCATGGTGCGGATGTTGTTCAAGCAGATGGCGGAGAGGTTTGTTGAACGGCCTGTAGCTACAACGGCATTGATGGAAAGGGGTGTTGAATTTATGCCAGTGCCGATGAAGAGATTTGAGAAATACAGGCGGCGAGCACATTGGCAATCATTTTTGCAGTATATAACAAAAGAAATTTTTTGAAGTTCGCACCGCTATCCATCAAAATCGGGGGAATAATGTACATACTATAAATGAATCATCAAGGTTATGCTCTTGTGGGAAATGGTCCATCTACCACATGCGTTGCTCACATGCTATCAAGTGTTTTCAACATATTGGTTTTGGGGAGACCAACTATGTTGATCAACAATATAGTGTTGCCAAGTATCTAAACACATATAGTGGGCAGCTGCAGCTAGTGGGTGCTGAGCATTATTGGCCGCCGGAACCATTTAAAATGGTGTGCAACAAGTCTTATTTGCGTCGAATACAGGTACAGAAGAGAACGCGTAAACGAAACCAAATGGATGTTAGTGATACCGTTTATGCGCGCAAATGTGGTATATGCTCGCAAACAGGACACGACCGTCGAAAATGTCCTTCAGGTGATTTGGGTGGCAATACTAATCAAGCTCGTGGTGGGTGTTCTTTCACTATGCCTAACTATCCATGAGTTTATGTTGTAATAATTAGTTGTTTTGTTTATGTTGCAAGATTTATGAAATAAATTTATGTTTGTTAATTATGATTTGAACTTTTCCATTTTAGTATTTTAAATGATAATTTAATAAAATTATGTGTATATTTAGCGCGGTTAATTACTACGTTAATTATGTGTGTTGAAAAGGCTGACCAGCTGACATAAAGTTGTCTTGTACACATCATGATATTTAACACACAAAATATAGCGCGATTAAATACTACGTTATGTGAATATTTAGCGCGGTTAAATAATACGTTATGTGTGTTGTTTTGACGAACTGAAAAGGCTGACCAGCTGACATAAAGTTGTCTTGTCTTGTACACATCATGATATTTA
>MDKJ01184007.1:0-67277 GCA_005239525.1 Nicotiana knightiana
AAGACTTATCCAAAATTTTATGATTAACTAATTAATCTTCCATAAAAAATATTAATTAACTAATTATCCACATAATTAAGAATTATATTAAGATACTACTCACTTTTAACACACTTTATAAATTTTACTATCATGGTCATGTGGTACCATATAAAATCAATACATACACTATTATTTAATTAAAATATCCATGTAAAAATGCATATATTTTCTCAACTTCTAATTTTCCTAATCTCATATAAATAATACAAATTTTCTTACGCTTAATTCTTAAAATGGTAAAAAGATAACCTTCTTTTCTTGTGAGTAAATAATTTCTATCTTTACAATAAAGAAAATCTGATAAACTTCCTCATATCATGTGTATAATTTAAAATATATTCGAAAGTAGTAATATTAATAGTTATATAAAATCATATTTCAAACTTTATAAAAAAATGTTCCACTCAATATAAATACCATATCAAAATGTACCTAACGGTATCAAGGTTATTAAACTTACGGGGTCTTATGGTCACAAATCCTCTGCACAAAAGTATGGGATGTAATATATTTCTTCTTTAATTTCTACAATTTTCATGAGTAGCTAAATTTTTAGCTAGGACTGTGACCAACCCTAGTGTGGGTATTTGATGGGTGTTTCAACTAGGGCTTGTTTGTGATTGGGTTAGCGATATTTAGCCTAGTTCTTGCTATAACTCAAGGATTAGTGGTTGCAAACACTAATCCATGCCTAATTGACTTAGTCTGTACTTGAGAAAGAGAGACTAATTCTAGGAAAACTTGGCTAACAAGAAATTGGGGTGAACTCAACAAATTGATAGCCCCAATTAAAGGTTTGAATCTAGATATAGTAAGACCCGACTTGAGCTATTATCACTTATATTGTGCAAATACCCATTTGGACTTGAGAAAGCCAAAATTGGGCAAAATCACTCAAACTACCGAGAGGTATAGAGTGAGTATCCGAGTGTGATTGCTATATTACGAACCCGACTAATCAAACTTTCCCTAGCATTTACAACCCATTAGGTAGCCACCTAGGTGGAAGTCACGACCCTAGATCCTTTTATCATTTGAAAAACAACTCAGAACCAAAAATATTGTTCTTAGTTTTATACTTGCGTATAATAGAACAAAGTAGAAGTAGAATACCAACCAATATTGTGGAAGTGTAATTTGAGTCAAAACATACAATCAAACTCGATACACACCTACCCCATATTCTAACTCCCTGTGGATTTGATCCCGACCTTCGTTGGGTTTATTATTGCATCAATCGCCTCACTACTTAATTTTGGTGTGGATTTGGCCGAGATCAATCATTCGGGACCATATCGATGTGGGCCTGGATTTTGAACTTCGCCCTGAAATTAGCTAGAGCAACCACATCCATCAGCGATTTCGAGGCCTCATGGTCTTCCTCGGGCAACTATGAAAAGTCAGATCTAGCCTTCTCGCTACGAGGGATTATTTCCTCCACCGTAGGAAAGATTTCATCCTCCAAAACAATGGCAACTCAATCGTCATAGGGAGGCATGCGCAGTGCCAAAGGAACAAGGTCAGGTACCCCACCCCCTAAAACTTGAAGACACGTTAACCATCTTTGTTTACGAATAAAGGAGGTGTAAACACAGAAGAGTCAAGGGTAGCAGAAGCCACCAGAATCAGTGAAAGCAAAATACGGAAGTAAGATCAAGAGAGAAAGGATTCTGAATGAAGAAGGAAGAAGAAGGTATTGAGATCCAATAATTAGATTGCAAAGTATAAGGCAAAGGATTCTGTATCCATAGTTATAAGAATTCAGGCATCAATAACGAGAAAGCAAGACGTCATTACATAGCTCAGGAATCGAAACGGCAGAGGCAAGAGAAACAATGCAGGGTAATGGGAAAATACGTAACAATGACGCATGATGTCACTCTGCATCGATATCACCCTACGTTGCGGCTCATGGAAGGCCATGTTGCCACCTCATCTAAAAAGATACTACTCGACCTACTCGCCCAAACTTCTCAGCCATAACTAACAAGGTACGCTTGTTGATACCCAATCTCTCCCAATAATATTTTAAAATGAATATATACTTTCAAAACTATGCATTAGCATCAATTAATATTTTTCCATAGTTTCTACATTTTAAATTAATTTATACCAATATTTTATTTATGTAAAATAATTACAAAACTGCATCACAAATGACTTTATAATATTTCATGATTTAACTTTGCTATTATAGTCATATTAAGTCCAAATTATTTCACAAATGGCCAGATTTACACTTTTGGTTACAATTGCAATAACTTTGCAATCATCGCCCATGCATCCTTATTGCATTATTTTACCAGAAAATGGCTCATTGTATTAAAACTTTCAATAATTATGGTAAAACATTTCTATGCATGAAAATTATTTTTTATAATTTGTTAATTATTTTATAAATTAATTTTTATCAATTACTTGGATATTTAATAAATAACCCTTTTTATTTTCAAACATAACCCCTCAAACCAGCCCAAAACCCCTATAATATTCAATCCCAATGTTGGCCCATACCCTTTAGGCCCAAATATAAACTTGCCCGACCCAATACCCCATTCAATCGTTGTTGTTGATCATTCAGATCAACGGTCCATATCCATCCTTACCATAATTAATCCTAACATACCCTCCCCCCTAACCCTTCTTATTTCTTTCATCTCCATCTTCTCTCAACTCTCTCTCGACCTAACCCTAGTTCTAAACGCCGTCACCGGCAAAAACCTCCCCCTTATGACGTCTCTATGCCTTCTCCGACTAGACCTGGTCTTCTACACGCCATGGCTATTTGATTTCTTGGATCCTTGAGAAAATCTCGAGGAACCCCAACTAGTTCTGGTCTGAAAGTTTGTTTATCAGCCTGTCTCAGGCCCTTTTTCCATCTGTGAGTAACAACTTCTTCTTGTTTATTACTGATTTATGGGTTCTTGATTTGTTCTCTCATCTCTATTACTTTTCTGAAAACCCTAGTCCATTATTGTCGATCCATCTTAGATATGTATAGATCTGGGGTGATTCGAGCACTTTTATGTGTTTTCCTTTAAAAATCTCTTGTTTAATTAACTATTCCGGCTTTTTATCACTCTTCCTAAGCTAGGGTTCATCCCAAACTGTTTTTAAAGATTTTTCTGAGTTCTCAATGTTTAGGTATTTCTTCATCATTTTGACTGATTTTCATACGGGTGTTCAAACCCTAGTCAATTCTGTGATGTACTAGTTTTCTTCAACTTCTGTTTTGGTGTTTTTTATACTAGTTGTATTACTTTACTTTATCTTTTTAACTTAAACACTTTTTCTTGTTAAATCTAGTATTTTTGTGGTTTTCTCCTAATTAATCTCTGTTAGGGTTCAAACCTGCTTTCTGGCTAAGTTCTATATTTTTTTGAGGTCTTACTTAGTTTAATTTCTATTTATGAAATTTGGGTGATTCTTTTGGTAAAACCAGCATTCTTTGAAGATCCTTACTGATTATTCCCTATTATTTTGCCCTGTTAATTTTGTGTGCACATATCCGGTTCATTTCCTTATTTGTAATTTTAATTGGTCACAATTGCCTTAGTTACTCGTCCGCATAATTTTGTGATTTATACTAATCCTTTATTTGGTCTTATTTGGATTCTTGCCTTAATTAAACTCTCTTGTTGTTACTGTTGATCAATTACCCCTAATTAAGGGGTCTATTTGTAATGACCCGACTGGTCGTTCCGTGAGTTTAGCCCTATTTTCCCCGTTTCTGCTTTATCGTATGTTACTTAGCCAATTTATGTTGTATTGGGCCGGTTGGTTCGGGTTTGGAGTGGTCGTGGTGAGAACTGAGACACTTAGTCTCTTAAATTAGCTTAATAATTGAAAAAGTCAATGGGGAGTTGACTTATTGGTAAAAGACCTCGGAATGTGGATTTTATGGCTCGGATAGATTCGTTAGGTGATTTGGGACGTAGGAGTGTGTTCGGAATGAAGTTTTGATGTACGGAGTAGATTAGGCTTGAATTGGCGAAAGTTAGTTTTTGGCGAATTCCGGTCGGAAGTGGAAAATAGGTTATCGGGGTCGGAATGGAATTCTGGGAGTTGGAGTAGGTTCGTAATGTCATTTTGGATATGTGTGCAAATTTTCAGGTCAATCGGATGTGTTTTGGATGGTTTCGGCATCTTTGGTGAAATTTAGAAATTTCAAAGTTCATAGGCTTGAATTTGATGTGATTTTGGTGTTTTTGCGTTGTTTTCGGTGGTTCGAGGGCTCGACTAAGTTTAAATAAGGTTATGAGATGTGTTGGTGTGTTTGGTTGAGGTCCCGAGGGCCTCGGGTGTATTTCAGATGCTCAAACGGACACTTTTGGTCTTTGGGAGATTGCTGGTTTTCTGGTGTTTTAGCAGCAGTGGTTTCTTTACTGCGATCGCGTGATTTCACCCGCGATCGCATAGTGTAAGGGTTGAAGCAAGCAGATTTGTTCTATGCGATCGCATAATAAGGTTTTCGGTCGCATAGGTTGGGCAGTCTTGAGCAGTGCAGTCGTGTGGTTCGTTGTGCGATCGCGTAGAAGAAAAAGGGGCCGCGTGTGGTTGTTGCAATTGTTCTTCGCGACCGCGTGAATGGGTACGCGATCGCATAGGTCAGGGAGTCGAAGCTTCGCGATCGCGTGGGGAATGGTGCGATCGCAATGGGTAAAATTTGGAGGCAGTAAGTTTGTTCTTCGTGATCGCGTGGGTGGTCCCGCGATCGCAGTGAGTTAATATTTAGTGTTGGGCATAATGTTTCAAAAGGCCAGTTTTGCGAATTTAGTCTATTTTTCCTCCATTGTTAAGCGGGTTTGGAGCTCTTTGAGAGGGTTTGAAGAGGAAATCGAAGGGAATCACTTGGAGGTAAGATTTTTGACTTCATAACTCGATTCTATGTCGTTTTCTAAGTAATTAAACTGGGAATTTGTTGGATTTAAACCCAAAATTGGGGAGGTTAGGTGCATGAGAATTGGAAATTTCTTTTGATGATTTGGGTGGCCAATTGTTGTCCGATTTTGGTGTTCTTAGTATGTATAGAATCGTGGGAGGATGAGGATTCTAGTGATGTAAATTTTATAGAATTCCGAGATGTGGGCCCGGGGCTCGGGTTTGGCCAATTTCGAGAATTCTGCCTAAAATTGATAGTTTTCATTTGAGCCTTGTTTGTTTAGCATATATTGATGATGTTAATCTGGTTTTGGTTAGATTCGGAACAATCGGGAGCCGATTTGAGGGGCAAGAGCATCGCAGATTAGTATTGTTCCCGGTAGAGGTAAGTAATGGCTATAAATCTTGTCTTGAGGGTATGAAATCCCGGACTTCGTATTTCTCACTGTTTTTAGAATGGCGCACATGTGGGATGACGAGTATGTGGCGTGCACTGATTTTTGGATTGGATTTTGTCCTCTCTACGGCGACTATTGAGTTGCGTAATTTTACTCAAATCATATGTTAAATTGTGTTCTAAAACTATTGCTATATTTGGGCTATAAGTCATGTTTGGGGCCTCGTGCCGAATTGTTTAGGCCCCTTAAGGGCTTTTCTTTTTACTGTTATTTTCCTCACTGTATTGATTTATGATTTACACTCAGTCATGTTATGTTAACTGATTTCGAAACTCGGCCTTATTTACACTATTTAGAGATATAAAATGATGTTTTTGGGTCGAGTACTTCGTTTTACTGATACGCCCGAGGGGCTTTTGAGAGTTTCTGACTGAGTGAGGCTGAGGGCCTGATTTGTGTGGATATGATACGCCACGAGGTGGCTTGATATTAGCGCTTGGGATGAAGAAGCCCCTCCGGAGTCTATACACAACCCCAGTGAGCGCAGGTACCTGCTGAGTGCGAATGCCTAGTGACGAGTGATTGGGAGGCATGAGTGACAGTGACGTTGCTCGAGAGGCTGATATTGCGTGACTGTGAGGTATGCTGAGTGATGTTCTGCCTGAGCGGCGATTTATGATTCATGTTTTGGCCCAAGGGATTACTTATGACTTATTTCATTTTACACTAAATTCTTCAGGTATTTTTATTTCTGAAATTGTTGGAAAACACATTTTTCAAAGGATTTTACTGAAGTTGGCTTTTAAGGCATGTTGATTTCATATATATATATATATATATATATATATATATATATATATGTATATACTGTTGGAAAGAAAGGTTGGGCATATTGTGAACTGATGATTTGATTTTATGTGTTTTCTACTATTTAGACTTGATTTATTTTCATTACTAATGAGTTGGCGTACTCATATTACTCCCTGGACCCCTGTGTGGAGATACAGGTGCTGATACCGAGTGTTAGCCATCTATTTCCATGCGGAGCCGGAGTCGGGATATAGAGGTAATTGTTCAGCGTCCGCAGCATCTCTGTTTTCCCCTTCTTATTTTGTACCTAGTCCTTCATTCCGAGGTTTTGTATTATAATACTAGACCTTTTGGTATATTCTTTAGATGCTCATGATATGTTCACTCCGGAATTTAGGGATGGTTTTACACTATTTGTTTTTCTTAATAGATTCAGTAATTTATTTACGTCTATGAAATGTTGAAAATGGTTGGGATTAATGAAAGAAACTGTAAATATGTGATTGTTGTCTAGCCTAGTTCCACGATAGGCTCCATCATGGCCGGTTAGGATTTTGAGGTCGTGACAAGTAGGTACCAGAGCGTAGGTTACATAGTACTCAACGGTCATGAGCAAGTTTAGTAGGGTCTTGCGGATTAGTACAGAGACGTATATACTTATCTTCGACAAGCGGCGGAACCCTTAGGAACAATCTCATTTTCTTGAATTCTGTCGTGCCATTTTGTTGATTCTGGAATTCTAAACTTCTGTTGTTTCATTCTCACAAAGATGGTGAGGACTCGCGCTACCGATCAAGGTGATCAGCCCCCAGCTAGACCAGCGAGAGGTCGAGGTTGTGCTAGAGGTAGGGGCTAGCCCGTGCAGCAGCTAGGGAAGTACCAGATGATCCCCCTACCATTCATGATCAGGTTCCCGCCGCAGATGCTCCAGCGGGACAGGCTCAGGCACCGACAATGCCTATTGTTATTCCGGGTCTTCAGGAGACCTTGGCTCAGATCTTGACTGTGTGTACCACCCTTTCTCAGGCAGTTGTCGCTACTTCTCAGGACGGGGGAGGCAGTCAGACTCCAATTGCCCGAACACCTGAGCAGGTTACTCGGGGCCATCAGACACCGGGGCGGTTCCACCCCATACTATATCTCTATGTTTTACTGCTTATTACCATTTTAGTTTCGATCATGATTGACTTTTCAAGTGTCTGCATCAGTAGTTTGTGTTTAATTGACTCCTATTTGTTATGTGCATCTGTTGTTCCATATGCTTCTCCTCTTACCCTGTTTATGTGTTTTCTTTCGGATTTTGATCTCTTTATGTTCCCGACCCCCTGATCCTTGTTTGTAAATTTATGAGTCTTCATTTAGAACTAAGTAATAAATGTCTTTTGAATCTGGGCACTCTAAGTTGTGTGATTGTATGTTGAATCTTTGTTCGTCCCATAATGGCTTTCAAAAAAAATTCTTTTTTTACTCTTAGCATTTCTTTTGAACAATTTCCATTCCTGAAATTCTTTTTCACTCCTAAAAGTTTTACTTCTATATTGTTTTACTAAGTTATTCCAACTATGTCAAGCACTCTCACTTCTACTCTTAGATTACTTAAGTTCTGCCCCTCCAGTGTGTGTACTACCTAGGAATCCATGGGATTCCTCCGAACTCTGGCACACTGGGGCTGGCCTTTTCCACACTGCACATAATCACTTACCTACTCAAAGGGTCTTGGTGTGAGCATTACCCGGGATCCCTGAGGTCCTTAGGGAACTTTGACACACCAGGACAGCCCATTGGGTTGAGACTTTGGCATCTTGGACTGTTTTGAAGGCCTAGTATTTCCCTGTTCACTTTTGGCCTATCTCAGGCTCCCTATAACATAGCTTATATTTATTATGTAATTCATTTTTTTATGGTCTATAATAATAACCTTTGTAAACATATATTGGAGAAATTAGTAAAGGGAAGGGATTCGTATATGGATTTTTGTAGGGAGACCGAATAGAAATTCTGCTTTAGGTTTATATTGTGTTTACTTGCATTAGTAATCCTACCTTTAGGCTCATATTATGTTATCCATATTAGCAATCATGATTTAGGTTTATATCATGTTTTCCATACTCTTAGATCACTTGGCACACTAGGCAATGTGTTATAGGCTCATTATTTCATTTGTAACGAAATTTTGATTCTGCATAATCATGATCACCTGGAAATCCTGTTATTAGGTTACCGCTGTAATTCTGCATAATAAAATGTACATCTTCTGGGTGCATTAGAAATCCTGCTTTAGGACTGTGTCTGTATTCGCTTTACATCATTTCTACATCGCCTAAGTCAATAATCGTCCTGTCTATAAGAATGTTTAAAAGCAATTTTAGCACCTAGGCAAGCATGTTTATAAGACATATTAAAACTCAAACTGTTTGCTTTCCTTTAGTCAATTTGCATAATTCTGTTTGCATTTTTAGGCAGCATGTTATAGGGTATCCCTGAACAACGCCTAGACAAGCCTAGGTAATTAAGGCCTTTTAAAAATTGTAAAATTATGATTTATTTATTTGTGACTTCCCAGATTCAACAGGTTCGAAAAATCAGTAGGCAAAGTGATTAGGTCTTTACCGTTTCGCCTAAACATATGTTGCACATTCTTTGTTTTGTCATGTTGATATCCAGTTGTAGGACCTTTTCTGGAACATCTGAAATCTTGTTGTTTGAGACGTGCTAACTGTCTGCTTATTTGCAGAGGTAAACATGAGCCCTTGGTTGTTGTCTTACTTGACAGTCTTATTTGTTTTTTGTTGTCGCTTAGATTTTCCCTTTTAAACACTTAAGGAGAGTCTAGAACTACCTAAAATAGAGGTCTTAAACACCTCCGAGACCACAAGGAAGGGACGTGTAATGCACGCTTAGAGTTCCTTTAATTAAAACCACTTATAGAATCGCTAAGGGAAGGGTAATCGGGTAGTAAAAGGATATGATGACCTGTGCGTTAAAGCCACGTGTAACCCCTCTAGTTGAGGAATGATTACCAGGCATTGTACAGATGTGATCCTATAGGTTAATAACTTAGGAATTCCCTATCTTTATACATATGTGTGCTTAGACCGATTACCTTTTAACCTCCCTTTATCTTATTTACATATTTGTGCTTAGACTGCTTATCTGTTAAATGACTAATTCACTAAGTATGTTTGGTCGGGACCCACCATTGTGGACCTTGAGGAATGCCTAACACCTTCCCCTCAGGGTAATTTCAAGCCCTTACCCAATCTCTGGTAATGTAGACTCGTTTTATGAGTTACTTGCATCAGGTGCCCTAACGCACCTTAAAATCCGTTAGGTGGCGACTCTTCTATTTCTATACCCCTTTCCCAAAAGGGAATGAGTTGTCCCAATGAATGTTGAAACCCGATTTTGCGAGACAAGGGGGCGCGAGGCATGGCGACACTGCTGGGGACTTCTAGGCTCTTACCATAACAAACTTGCTTTTTTGTAAATTAGTATTGAGCATGCTTCTTTTGTTAATACGTGTGCACCCTCTCCCTTTCCCCTTATGTGAATTTAATTGCCCGTTTTGAGTATTTATGATATCCTTTACTGCAGAAACTGACCTTATTTCATTGTTTTCCTTTCTTAAACGTCTTTCAATTATTAAATACCGCATTTATTATTTTCCTATGTCAAATACGTGAAAATATGCTATTTACTACTACATAAATCATGCTCAACATAATATTCCACTCATGCGTAATCAATCAAATAGCAACTCTTGATGAGTGGTTGCGCTCTTCCTATGTATCACCCTTTTAATTTAGAAAGGCTTATTTGCGGTAAAACTAGTCGATCAGCGGTGTAATCGACGGTTCAGTGCATTTCCCCTCAAGTTGTCCGCTTGAGGATACTAGTCTAGACCCCCATAACAACCTTACTCTGATCATAACTGTACATGCATCATGGTCAACGAGTCGGAAGACAAACCTTATCCAAAAGTCCATCGAGGTTTTCATAATCCCAACGGACGCAACCACGTTTTGATCATTAATTTGGATAACTAAATGCCAATATGCTAATCATCGATATATAAATAATCGAATCTAGAGAGAAAAAGGGTCTAACCTTATTTGTTTTGCATAAAATGAGGCACGAGGTCCCCAGGTTCGGCATGGTCCAAAATATACCACAACTACTGCTACACTGGTGGGAAGATATTTCCTCAAGTGACAAAAAACATGTGAAGAAGGTCCTGGGAAATTGATGGAGCTAGAAGAAAAGATAAGAAAAAGGGTCGCTGACTGCCAGAATGCTGAAGGAAGTGAGGGAGGACATCTTGCAAGAGTATACTTGTTATTGGGCATGCGCGAACTAGGGGACCTGATTGACGGAGTCAGAAAGATCAAGCATGGGGAAGGTCCTTCTGGGACCAAGTAGATTAGATTTACCTGCTTTTCCTAAATGTAGTAAGGCCAAATGCCAGTAGTGTCCTATCTTTTATTATCTTAGTGTCGTGTTGGATTCGTCTATCTTTATATTAATGAAATGAGGCAATTTTTGGCATCTAAGTTCTCAAAAATAACTTGTCGCTAGGCCTACCTCGGTCACAACGAGGCTCCCAAAATAGGACGCGAATTTACATTCCGAAATATCTGTTTAAATACCGCAAATACTCTTTTCAAAACTCTTTACTGACTTGTCTACCTTTTGTTTTTCTTTCTTTCTTTTGATTATTCCCATTCCCCAAAGGTTGGTTCACACATACTGGCATCATCAGTTTATTACACAAGATCCAGGGGCCCTCCACCTTCTCCTCCTCCTAGTCCACCAAAAGGCAAAGGGAAAGCAAAGATGGATGATTTGAACGGCACCAGAAAAGAAAACAACACACATGTTGAACATGCAGAAACTTCTAATGGCCGAAGTACTCAAGCCCCAAATGATACTTGAGTAGAAAATACTGGAACTACAGGGTGAGCTCGAGCAGGTCCGGAGCTTAGAAAATATATCTCTCACACTCAATACCTCAAATGTCAACCAGTCAAACATTCAGAACCCCGCACCACTGCAAAACACACCCAACAAGCGCCCATAGAATCCTCCTACACCTCACCATTATACAACCCCACCACAAAATCAAGCTATCCCACCACAGTACCAGCAAAACACCTACCACACTCCACAAAACACCCCGCCAGTCATTCCTAAACCCTAGAATTCCACCAATGATCACCATTATACCCAAACTCCCGGTCACCAAAACAACCCTATATACGTGGAAACCCTACCTCACTCCACTCAGCCATTATCCTATACACCGGAATCCTTTGAGAAGGACATGCTCATTAAGAACTTGGTTGAAGAGATCAAGAAGTTGACAAGTCGGGTTCAAGGCATCGAAGGAAGCAAAGGGGTAGAAAGTCTGAACTATGAATGCATACCGCCCGATGAAGAACTGCCAGAGAATTACAAACCTCCCAAGTTTGAAATGTTTGATGGAACATGTGATCCCAGGGTTCACCTGAGGACTTATTGTGACAAGCTTGTAGGGGTCAAAAAGGATGAAAGAATATGAATGAAGCTTTTCATGAGGAGTCTTACAGGAGATGCTTTATCCTGGTACATCAGCCAAGATCCTGAGAAGTGGGCCAACTGGGTGATTATGGCGTCTGACTTCATGGACAGATTCAAGTTTAACACAGAGAATGTGCCGGATGTCTTCTACATTCAGAACTTAAAGAAGAAGCCACTGAGACATTCTGCGAGTATGCCACATATTGGAGGTCAGAAGCAGCCAAAGTCAGGCCGACATTGGACGAGGAACAGATGAACAAATTCTTCATCAGAGCACAGGATCCGCAGTACTATGAAAGATTGATGGTTAATGGAAACAACAAGTTCTCCGATATTATCAAACTCGGAGAAAGGATTAAAGAGGGCATTAAGAGCGGTATGGTGACAAACTTTGAGGCATTGCAGGCCACAAATAAAGCACTGCAGTCAGGGGGTATATCGGCGAAGAAAGATGCAGGAACAAGAATTGTCGCCCAAGGACCTAAAACTCCACTTGTATATCAAACTTCCCCACTTACATACCAAGCACCTCCACCCACATATCAAACATCAACTCTTAGATATTCCCAACTATCCATTGCTTATCACACATATAATTCCCAACCCTCTCACTTTCAGTCACCTCCAACTCGTCCAAACTACCCAAGACTCGGCCTAACTTTGACCGCAGACCAGCTAAACAATACACTGCCATTCTCAAACCCATTGACTAGTTGTATGAGAGGCTGAAGGTTGCTAGTTACATCACCCCTATCCCTGTTGCAACCATGAAGAATTCATCCCAATGGGTCAACCCAAATAAGACTTGTGCATATTATTCTAGCATGAAAGAGCACACCATTGACGAGTACCGAACACTGAAGGATAAGATCCAGACCTTGATTCATAATAAGGTCATCCAGGAAAAGGAAACTACACCCAACGTCCGCAACAACCCTCTTCCAGATAATAGAGGCGAGGGATCAATGTGATAGAAACTGACGAGGAATGGGATCCCGAGGGATCAATTGGACTTATCAAAGAAGGTGACAATCCTAAGAAACCCGCGGTCATGCTCAATCCAATTGTGGTACATATACAGCCGCCATTGAGGTTGAGGTAACCACATCGATTCCATTTGCGGTTGAAGTAGCACCACTTGTGCTGCATCTGAGTCAGACTTTCCAGCAGACTGACGTCACATGGAGATCAGAGGAGGAAGAAGCATTGGCCGCCTTGAGGAACCTGTTCTTAGATGACGATGACATGGACTGGTGTGCAATATTTGAGGAGGAGGAGGAAGGCTATGGAGAGAGGATCATTCCTCAAGAATTGGACTGTCAGGCCATCCATGGCCTGACGCGTCCCGAGGTAGCAAGGTTGAACAACATTATTTATTTTCTTTTCTGAAAAAAATAATTTCCCTTTTTTGCATTTGTTTTAAATAATATTTCCAATGTCCAAAAATGTTGTTTTTGAGAAATCGCATTTGTTTGACGCTTTAAATGAATTGATGTTTATTATTACCATTTTCTCTCATATCTTTATCTATACAACATTACTATTTCCTATCTCGATGAACCGGCAATTGTGACATGAAATGAGGCAACGCAACAAAAGGATAATGATTCAGAAGAAGAGGATGTCATACCTGAGGAAATTGTCAGAGAAGTGGAGGACTTTGAGAACAAGCCTAAGTCCAACCTGGACGAGATTGAAATAATCAACTTAGGAGATTCTGAAACTGTCAATGAGACCCACATCAACATTCACTTGTCACTGTTAGAAAAAGAAGAGTACACATAGTTCTTGAAAGAGTATGAGGACATATTCGCATGGTCGTACAACAACATGACCGGATTAAGTACATCTATTGTGGCCCCAAGTTTCCCACAAACCCAATGTGTCCACCAGTGAAGCAGAAACTCAGGAAATTCAAGCCAGACATGAGCCTGAAAATCAAGAGGGATCAGACCAAGATAGTTTGCATCGGGGCAGCTAGTGTTGAAGAAGATCTTTTCGCATCAGGATGAAGCCAAAGGGAAATTCTTTCCCAACTGTAAAGGTCCTTACATGGTTCACAGAGTATTGACAAGGGGGCCTTCATACTCGCAGAAATGGACGGAAAAGTATGGCCAAAACCAATCAATTCAGATGCAGTCAAGCGATATTATGTGTAACTATTTATGTTTTCCGCATATGATGTAATTGAACTATGCTCGACCTGATTCCCGTTTAAGAGGGGTTACGTAGGAAGCCCTGTGGGTTTGTTCACAATTCAATAAACTTTTTATTTTCCCCACCATCAGAAACTGGGGCAGAATTTTGAGGAGGACCCTCAAAATTTCGAACCAAGTTCAGCCGATCATAGCATATACAGCAGTCAGGAATGTTTGTCCGTCTAACTGGGCAGGATTTTGAGGAGGTCCCTCAAAATTATATGGTAGTAAAAGTCGCAATGTCTCAGATCGTGTCACAGTCACTGGTTCATCTAACCAATTTTCTACGAAATATATTTTTTGCTATGACTTTGAAATCTGTGCATGCTTGATTGTGAAATAACTCTGTTTAGCAAACGCTACTCCATATTATTTGAATAGGATCTTCAGACTGAGCAAAGCAAGTCAAGCAAGCCGAAAATTTCACGAATCGACCTCCCCTCTCACAGAACTCATAATTTTTCTTTGAATGCAGGAACGAAGAATATGCACACCTCAGAATCACAACCTTCATGACAACCACAATACTGAATCTACTGCCCAAGAATACTCTGCTATCATCTGCTATTTTCTTTATCTGCATGGGACTAAGCCACGTCCCAAAATCTTGCATGAGACTAAGCTCTGTCTCCATATGCATGAGGCTAAGCACTGCCTCCATATTTGCATAAGGCTAAGCTCTTCCTTCATTTGCATGGGACTAAGCCATGTCCCGAATCTTTCATGAGACTAAGATCTGTCTCCATATCTGCATGAGGCTAAGCCCTGCCTCCATATTTGCATAAGGCTAAGATCTGCCTTCATTTGCATGGGATTAAGCCCTGTCCTGAATCTTGCATGAGACTAAGCTTTGTCTCCATATCTGCATGAGGCTAAGCCCTGCCTTCATATTTGCATAAGGCTAAGCTCTGTCCCAAGTCTTGCATGAGACTAAACTCTGTCTCCATATCTGCATGAGGCTAAGCCTTGCCTCCATATTTTCATAAGGCTAAGGTCTGCCTTCATTTGCATGGGAGTAAGCCATGTCCCGAAATATCGCATGAGACTAAACTCTGTCTCCATCTGCATGAGGCTAAGCCCTGTCTCCATATTTGCATAAGGCTAAGCTCTGCTTTCGTTTGCATGGGACTAAGCCATGTCCCAAATCTTGCATGAGGCTAAGCTCTGCCTCCAATTTGCATTTTTTGCGAGACTAAGCGTTGTCTCTCTGGCACTATCCATTTTTCTCTCCTTTCGGGCTAAGCTCTGCCCACAACTTCACAGGACTAAGCCCTGTCCCGAAATCTCGCACGAGACTAAGTTCTGCCTCCATATGCATGAGGCTAAGCCTTACCTCCATATTTTCATAAGTCTAAGCTCTGCCTTCATTTGCATGGGACTAAGCCCTATCCCAAATCTTGCATGAGCCTAAGATCTGCCTCCCATTTGCATTTTTTGTCGAGACTAAGCGTTGTCTCTCCGAAACTATCCATTTTGCTCTCCTTTCGGGCTAAGCTCTGCCCTAAACTTCACAGGACTAAGCCTTTTCTTGTTAATTTTAGCATCATATTATTGCATCTCATGGGCTGAAATGCCGCCAACTTGTCCAAGGCGTCATAGTCTGAAGGCATCATCCTCATAGCCGGAAGACACCATGTCATGGCCTGAGGATCTCTCAAATTTTCATATCATTATTCAAAGGCGTCATGGTTCGAAGGCACCATTTTCATGGCCCGAGAACATCATTTCATGTCCTGTAAATCCTTCATTGAACAATTCATGGCCCAGGACATCATGGTCTAAAGACGTCATCCTCAACCGTCCAAAGACAATTCTCATGGTCCGAAGGGAATCTGCATCATGTTTAAATTTTCGCACAAATATATGCTCGCGGTATCTCTTTACTTGCAGGTGACCCGATAAGCAACCATTAGCCAATGGGAGCAATCTCACTCCATTTCTTTCATACTATTTTAAACCTGACTGTTCACCATAACTGTTATTCACCTATCCCGAAATCTCATGATCGTCCTTGTGGTAGCTTCATCGGTACACTCCGCTGATGAATCTAGAACTACACACGGCCTAGTTCCTGTGAAACTAGTGATATGTAGGCAGCTCAAAAACTAGAGTGCGACCTAAATCTCTCAAACCATCTCGTTCGGTCAAAATTGGCCATCATATCTTTACCTGACAACTCTTCCATCCTTCCCGGGTAAAGAGGGGCAGCTGTTGATACCCAATTTTTCCCTATAATATTTTAAAATGCATATATACTTTCAAAATCATGCATTACCATCAATTGATATTTTTCCATAATTTTTACATTTTTAAATTAATTTATCCCAATATTTTATTTATGCAAATAATTACAAAATTGCATCACAAATGACTTTATAACATTTCATGATTTAAATTTTCTATTTATAGTCATATTAAGTCCAAATTATTTCAGAAACGGTCATATTTACACTTTTGGTTACAATTGCAATAACTTTGCAATTATAGCCCATGCATCCATTATTGCATTATTTTACTATAAAATGGCTCATGTATTTTTAAAATTTTGAGTAATTATGGTAAAACATTTCTATGCATGAAAATTATTTTTTATAATTTGTTAATTATTTTATAAATTAATTTTTATCAATTAATTGGATATTTAATAAATGACCCCTTTTATTTTAAAACCTAACCCCTCAAACCAGTCCAAAACCCCTCTAATATTCAACCCTAATGTTGTCCCATACCCCTTAGGCAAATATACGCCTGCCCGACCCAATATCCCTCATTCAATCGTGGTCGTTGATCATTCAGATCAACGGTCCATATCCACCCTTACCATAATTAATCCTAACATAACCCCCTAACCCTTCTCATTTCTTTCCCTCACCCGCCGTCATCATCTCCCTCTTCTTTCAACTCTCTCTCTCGACCTAACCCTAATTCTAAACGCCGTCACCGGTAAAAACCTCCCCCTTATGACGTTTATATGCCTTCTCCGACCAGATATGGTCTTCTACACGCCATGGCTATTCAATTTCTTGGATCCATGAGAAGATCTCGAGGAACCCCAACTAGTTGTGGTTTGAAACTTTGTTTATCAGCCTGTCTCAGGCCATTTTTCCGTCTGTGAGTAAGAACTTCTTCTTGTTTATTACAGATTTATGGGTTCGTGATCTATTCTCTCATCTCTATTACTTTTCTGAAAACCCTAGTCCGTTATTATCGATCCACCTCATATTTGTATAGATTTGGGGTGATTCGAACACTTTTACGTGTTTTCCTTTAAAAATCTCTTCTTTAATTAACTATTTCGTCTTTTTATCACTCTTCCTAAGCTAGGGTTCATCCCAAACTGTTTTTAAAGATTTTTCTGAGTTCTCAATGTGTAGGTATTTGTTTCTTCATCATTTTGATTGATTTTCATACGGGTGTTCAAACCCTAGTCGATTCTGTGATGTACTAGTTTTCTTCAACTTCTGTTTCGATATTTTTGATACCAGTTGTATTACTTTACTCTATCTTTTGAACTTAAAAATTTTTCTTGTTAAATCTAGTAATTTTGTGGTTTTTTCCTAATTAATCTCTGTTAGGGTTCAAACCTGCTTTCCGGCTAAGTTCTATATTTTTTTGAGGTCTTACTTAGTTTAATTTCTATTGATGAAATTTGGGTGATTCTTTTGGTAAAACTAGTATTCTTTGAAGATCCTTACTGATTATTCCCTATTATTTTGTCCTGTTAAGTTTGTGTGCACAGATCATATTGGTTTCCTTATTTGTAACTTTAACTGGTCACGCTTGCCTTAATTACTCGTCCGCATGATTTTGTGATTTATACTAATCCTTTATTTGGTTGATTTGGATTCTTGCCTTAATTAAACTCTCTTGTTGTTACCGTTGATCAATTACCCCTAATTAAGGGGTCTATTCCGGACTCCCTTATGTTAATTGATTCTATGACCCTGTGATTACCCTTAATTGACTGATTTCTGATTCTTTTACCTTATTTGTCCTACTCCTAAAGTGCTATAACTACACTCTTATTTTACCTCTCAAACACGAACAATTAGTTCAGATTACACACACACACTCAAATTCTCTCTTCGTTCTTGCTACTTGTGCTAATTACTTGTTTAGCCGGCTGAAAGCCAAGGCTAGACTGTGGAACCCTACTTGATTTACATTCTACACTTTGCTTCCTTAACTGATATGTTCTTATTTCAGTTCTGAAACTCACCCTATGTGCTCCATGTCTGTTAATTCATATCTCCTTCTGCACTAGCTTAATGGCTTCTGTATTTAATTGACTTTCTTGTTTACTGCTTTACTCAGCATGCTTAAATTCTGTCCTCGCTTTTTCAAGTGTGTAATTAGCATGCCTAAGTCTCACTTGTCTTGTTTGATACTTGGCCAGCATATTTGTTTAGTTCCCGTTTACCTCCGTCAACTAGTATGCTCATGTTAGTGTTATAGACTTTTAATATATTTTGTTGATACTAATTTGCATGAATAATTCGGTGTGGTACACCCCGGCCTTCAACATGACCATTCCCATACTATCTCTCTATTTTTTACTGCCTATTACCATTTTAGTTTCAAGTTTGAATAACTGCAAGTCTCTGAATAAGTAGTTTGTGTTTAATTGACTCCTATTTGTTCTGTGCATATGTTGTTTCATATACTTCTCCTCTTACCCTGTTTATGTGTTTTCTTTCTGATTTTGAACTCTCTATGTTCCCGACCCCCTGATCCTTATTTGTAAATTAATGAGTCTTCACTTAGAACTAAGTAATAAATAGCTTTTGAATCTAGGCACTCTAAGTTTTGTGATTGTATGTTGAATCTTTGTCCTTCCCAGAATGGCTTTCAAAAAAAATTGTTTTTTTACTCTTAGCATTTCCTTTGAACTATTTCCATTCCTGAAATCCTTTTTCACTCCTAAAATTTTTACTTCTACATTGTTTTACTAAGTTATTCCAACTATGTCAAGCACTCTCACTTCAACTCTTAGATTACTTAAGTTCAGCCCCTCCAGTGTGTGTACTGCATAGGAATCCATGAGATTCCTCCGAACTCTGGCACACTGGGGAAGGCCTTTTCCATACTGCACATAATTACTTCCCTACTCAAAGGGTCTTGGTGTGAGCATTGCCCGGGATCCCTGAGGTCCTTAGGGAACTTTGACACACCAGGACACCTCATTGGCTTGAGACTTTGGCATCTTGGACTGTTTTAAAGGCCTAGTATTTCCATGTTCATTTTGGGCCTATCTCAGGCTCCCTATAGCATAACTTATATTTATTATGTAATTCATTTATTTATGGTCTGTAATAATAACCTTTGTAAACAGATATTGGGATAATTAGTAAAGGGAAGGGATTCGTATATGGATTTTTGTAGGGAGACCGGGTAGAAGTCATGCTTTAGGTTTATATTGTGTTTACTTACATTAGAAATCCTGCCTTTAGGCTCATATTATATTATTCATTTTAGCAGTCATGCTTTAGGTTTATATCATGTTTACCGTGCTTTTAGATCACTTGGCACACTAGGCAATGTGCTATAGGGCTCATTACCTCATTTGCAACGAAATTTTGATTCTGCATAATCATGATCACCTGGATATCCTGTTATTACGTTACCGCTGCAATTCTGCATAATAAAATGTACATCTTCTGGGTGCATTAGAAATCCTGCTTTAGGACTGTGTCTGTATCCTCTTTACATCATTTTTACATCGCCTAAGTCAATAACCATCCTGTCTATAAGAATGTTTAAAAGCAATTTCAGCACCTAGGCAAGCATGTTTATAGGACGTATTAAAACTCAAACTGTTTGCTTTCCCCTTAGTCAATTTCCAGAATTCTGTTTGCATTTTTAGATAGCATGTTATAGGGTATCCCTAAACCACGCCTAGACAAGCCTAGAGGTAATTAAGGCCTTATAAAAATTGTAAAACTATGCTTTGTTTATTTGTGACTTCCCAGATTCAACAGGTTCTAGAAATCAATAGGCAAACTGATTAAGTCTTTACCGTTTCGCCTAAACATATGTTGCACATTCTTTGTTTGTCATGCTCACCTAGATATCCTGTTCTAGGACGTTTTCTAGAACATTTGAAATCTTGTTGTTTGGGACGTGCTAACTGTCTGCTTATTTGCGGAGGTAAACATGAGCCCTTAGTTGTTGTCTTACTTGACAGTCCTATTTGTTCTTTGTTGTCGCTTAGATTTTTCCTTTTAAACACTTTAGGAGATTCTAGAACTACCTAAAATAGAGGTCTTAAACACCTCTGGGGCCACAAGGAAGGGACGGTAATGCACGCTTAGAGTTCATTTAATTAAAACCTCTTATACAATCGCTAAGGGGAGAGTAATCGGGTAGTAAAAGGATATGATGACCTGTGAGTTAATGCCACGCGTAACCCCTCTAGTTGGGGAAAGATTACCGGGCATTGTACAGATGTGATTCTATAGGTTAATAACTTAGGACTTCCCTATCTTTATACATATGTGTGCTTAGACTGCTTACCTTTCAAATTCCCTTTATCTTATTTATATATGTGTGCTTAGACTTCTTATCTGTTAAATGACTAATTCACTAAGTAAGTTTTGCCAGGACCCACCATTGTGGACCTCGAGGGGTGCCTAACACCTTTCCCTCAGGGCAATTTCAAGCCCTTACCCAATCTCTGGTAATGTAGACTGGTTTCATGAGTTACTTGCATCAGGTGCCCTAACGTAGGTGGCGACTCTTCAATTTCTATACCCCTTTTCCAAAAGGAAACGAGTTGTCCCAATGAATGTCGAAACCTGATTTCGCGAGAAAAAGGGGGCGCGACATCGCTTATCGAGATCGTCTTGGGTCTACCTCAATAAGCGGAGGGACTAACTGTATAGGTCAAAATCTGCCCCAAGAGAATTTAGGATAAAGTGGTGTTATGGAAAATGATGTGGCCGGAGTCGACTAGTAAACAGTGGGGCTCGTGGTCAGGCGGTCAATAACGGTTGAGGTCAAGTATCAAGAACAAAGTACTAACGACTAGTTCTTGTTGTAGGATATTTAAGTGAATATTCTCTTTACTTGTTCTTTTAAGGTTGACTGGGGACATGTCCCATATAAATAAAAAAAGAGACAAGGGGAGAGGGTATGTAATTTTCATTTGATAAGAACACTTTTTGAGAAGAAGACTCTCTCTGTCTCTAGAAAGAATACTAACACTACATTTTTAGATTCTTCCATACATTATTCTAGACATTTCCATCAGATCCGAGAATATTTTCAATATTTTAGGATTTGTCTGTCATTCATCACTATCGGAAAGGAGAATCATCTACCTCATTCAATATTGGGTGAATCATTCTCCCTATTTACATTAACGCCATTTATTACATTATTTATTGTTTGATGTTCCTCTATTACTGCTCAAATCGTTTAGAATATTAAATGCACACCGTATATAATCTCCACCAACACTATCTTACGTTATTTGTGTTATCTAGTTATAAATCTAGAAATAATATAGTTGACTAGGTTTAACCCCTCATTACATAAAATTAATTAGTTTAGCCGAAGATTTACACTTTTTGGTCAAACAATATTAAAATACATATGTTTATTATATTAACATGAAATGAATTGCAACTTACTATTGGAGAAGAAAAAAATACGACTACATAAATTGGGATGAAGGCAGTAATGTCTTACATCCGGTGGCGGACCCAAATGGTGACTAGCGGGTTTAGTAACTAAAAAATAATACTGTGTATATGTATAAATTAGGATTAAAACTGTGCAAAATTTTGTATAAATATTTATTTGAACCCACTTGACAAATATTATTTTACTACTGAAGTTATATACTTCTAAGATTGAATCCGCTTGCACAAAATCTTGGGTTCCGCCAGTGCCTACATCCAATGATCCAAGTGAACCCCTTAGCAAACGGATTAATAAGCATTGTACTTCAGCAGTTTTAGTTTAAAGGTCTGTCAATTTTTTTACACAGATATTGTGCCTGTGAGCTTGGAAACATGTGCATGTTACTTATGAACTAGGAATAAGATTACTATATTTATCTTAGCGCACAGCCAAATTGATATTTCATTTTTAATAGAACTCTCTGTACCTATTGTTTGATAAAACTCTTTCCACATCTTTGTGACAAATTGCCTCAAATAATGTAGTGCAAAAACTAATATTTACTGCCTAACTGTTTGACTGCAAAAAAAAAAAGGTTCTTGTTATAATTCTACAGCATTAGCGTTGTTAATTAAATAATACTCCAGTACTATAAGGGCCTCACAAATACAATGCAATATTGTAAATTTGACATGATAAATATTGTACAAACTCAAAGATCAATACAAATTGGCAATCCTAAGAATAAAACATTTTCCCAAGTTTGATCTTCATAAACTCTGGTAGGTAATACCTAGAAAGGGTCAAAGGTTTGTGCTTTCTCTTTTTCGCCAATGAACCTTCTGAAGATAACTACCTAGACCCTCCTTCAGTTATTCTTTTTTAGAGTCATCAGCTTTGAACACACAGAGGGACAAGTGTAGAATAGAAGAAAAAATGAGAAAAAAAATTATTCAATCATCACTACGACCATGATAGTTATTCACTCCTCAACTGGCGAAGATCCAGCTGCATCAAAAACATCAAGGTTTTCTACGTTAAAATGGAGGAAAAGTAGAAGCACTTATGTAAATGAATGGCCACATATAAAACTAGATACATATATAAATCATAATTTGTAAATAAAATGGACGTGGACTTAATCAAAAAATTAGCTCAAAAGATGATCATTCCCTCAACAATGTGAGACATTCTAACTCCCACATGCTGAACATGATCTAGAGCTACTTGTGAAACTGAAATTTCGATAAGAGTGTTCGACATTTAATATATCGCATAAAAAAGTATAGTATTTCATCCACATACACAATATAATTTTTTAGCGAATGAAGTTAGAAGTCCGCTCCTATCTAGAGCTTGGATGTACAATTTGGGAAAACCAACAATAGGAATGATTCAAGCTCATATGATGATAATGGACATGAGACAGTGGCGGATTTACATTGTCAATTGTGGGTGCTCAAGCACCCATTATCTTTGACGAGATTGAGTAAATTTACATAAGCAATTATAAAATTATTTAGCCAAATATTGAGTGAGCACCCACAATTTAACTCCATTTTCCTCTTGTTTTCAGATTTTTTTATCGACCAGCACCCATAACTTTAAAATTTTGGATCCGCCACTGACATTAGATCTAACTCTAACTCCAAATTTAGCCCATGAGATAAGATGACTTAAGACTATATAAAGAGGCTACAACTCACTCCCTGGAGCAATACGGAAAATTCCAACATAATCATCTTATAATCCATATCCATCTTAGAAGAATACTGAGAAAAGAAAAGATGAGAATAAAGAGAAAAGCTAACCAGAAACCGTGTGTTGACGATCAGCAGGTTGATCTCTCTGATGATTCTCCATACACTGCATGAGGAATTTGAAAGTCTCAATCTCACAAGGTATAGTGAGTCCACCAGTATGATCAAACCCAAACTCTTGCTCAACTTTTTCAAGCAACAATTTGAACAATGGATCACTAAGATAGCTAGTGGGAATTATAAACCTCCGAAGCTCTGGTCCAACATAAACAGCCAAATTGCCTCTAGGGACACCATGGGGTGGCTCTGGACTTTGACAACTCTCTTCATCTGAATCACAATATATATTGTAGTTCCTTAACCTCATACTAATGGAAGGTGATATTCCTCCTGGGGAATTGCTACCGCCATTCGATGATGATCCAAGATTATTATTGTTGTTGTCGTCGTCGTTGTTGTTTCCCTTGGGGCCAAGTGTGGCATTTTGCCATTTGCTTAGAAATTCTTTCAGTCGTACAATCTGTTTAATTCCAGTCACCTTGTTTCCTCCTTGCTCATCCATTTTCCTTTGCTTACCGCGGCAAGATTGTTGATGAGAAGAAAATCCAGCTGGGATTGGTTTTAAGCCCTTAGGCTCTTGGAATATTTGACTCATCGGATCTTGGTTTTAGCTGCATTTTATAAAGGAAAAAAAAAACATTCATAACTTATCAGTTTCATTTTCAATTTTCTTGGCAAGCAAGGACAAGAATTCTGCCACGGAAAAGTTACTTATAAAAGCTAAGGTTAATTATTATGATCACCACTTATGAATGCATGCAACAGACTAATTCCCTTTCAAATGTCTACACATGCGTCGATTAAACTTTGAAATTAAAAAAAGGGTGACAGATAAACAATGTTTAATAATAATAATACTTCCTCCGTTCCAGTTTATGTGAATCTATTTCCTTTTTGGTTCGTCCCAAAAAGAATGATCCCTTTCTAAATTTGGAAACAATTTTACTTAAACTTACAATTTTACTCTTAATCAGAAGCTTTTATATCCATACAAATACTCTGGTCTCCTTTTTGATTTGTTTAAGACCACAAATTTCAAAAATCTTCATTTTTTCTTAAACTCCGTGCTCAGTCATACAGGTTCACATAAATTAAAACGGAGGGAGTAATAATTATAACAATAACAATGCTTCAATTCAATGCACATTGGACTCAGCTATATAATATATATTCATCTTATATGTCACTCCATTTAAGCCCGTCTCAACTCAATATTATTAAAAGTTAGATTCCCTAACACTCATCTGATCTGTAATTTGAAAATATGGAGAGTGTATTGTGTTTAGACATTGTTCTTCGACTCTGATTTCCTTAATATTCCTTTCATTTAAAAAAAAAGAATGAGGAATTCAGGGACAACGCATCTAATTATATATATATATATATATATATATATATATATATATATATATATAAGAACTCCTACATCATTTTTTTTACTTCTTTTAATAAAATTTACTATTTCAGAATTTATAAAACAAACATTATAAATCGTAGTTTTTTTACAAGTATAAGTACTTCTAGAATATTTTAAAAGATCATAGTAAAAGAAAACCAGTTGAATGCCATAAACAATAAGATTACCCAGGGGCAGAGCCACAGTATTGTTGCGGGTTCGGTCGAACCCAGTAGTTTTTATTCAAACTTTATATTTGTATTAAGAAATTCAATAAATATGTATAAATTATTAATTTAAAACCCAGTAACTTACAAAGATTATAATCTCGAACCCATAAATTTCAAATCTTAACTCCGCCTCTGAGATTACCAAAGCAAATACAGACGGAGGAATATTATATTAATGCTTCGATCCATGTGACATGTTAATAGCATATAATTAGTCATGATATGCCAAGGAGGAAAAGCCTCTTTCCATCACATGATCAGTAGCTAATGCAATCATTTTGACAAATAAAAGCCATCTTTTTTATATTGTAATAAAATATATTCAAGGACATGAATAACTATAAACTAGCATTTACAGCAAGCAATATCGATTGAAACAAGCTGATCCACTGCCGGTGGCATCGATTGAACATGTTTGACTGGACACGGAGTTTAAAAAAAGAATTTGAAATTTATGGTCTTAAACAAGTTAAAAGAGGGATCAGACTATTTGTGTGACTATAAACAGTGGCGAAGATAGGATTTTCACGAAGGGGGTTCAAAAAGAAAAAAGTTAAAAAAGATTGTAACTAGTGGATATTGAACCTATGACCTTACAAAGGTTTTGAATTGCCTTAACCACTAAGCTACACTTTTAGGTTGTGTTAAGGAGATTCAAAACTTAACATATAGACGTAAAATATAGAGGTAAACTTTACCTTATATATACAGTGTAATTTCTCGACGAAGGGAGTTCGGGTGAACCCGCTTCCGCCCCCCTAAATCCACCCCTAAATCTATGCCTTCTCCGACCAGACATGGTCTTCTACACACCATGGCTATTTGATTTCCTGGATCCTTGAGAAGATCTCGAGGAACCCCAACTGGTTCTGGTTTGAAACTTTGTTTATTAGCCTGTCTCAGGCCATTTTTTCGTCTATGAGTAAGAAATCTTTTTGTTTATTACGGATTTATGGGTTCTTGATCTATTCTCTCATCTCTATTACTTTTCTGAAAACTCTAGTCCATTATTGTCGATCCACCTCAGATATGTATAGATCTGGGGTGATTCGAGCACTTTTACGTGTTTTCCTTTAAAAATCTCTTGTTAAATTAACTATTCCGACTTTTAAGAAAAAAAAATTTTGGAATTTGTGGTCGTAAACAAGTTAAAAGAGGAACCAGACTATTTGTGTGACTATAAACAGTGGCGAAGATAGGATTTTCACGAAGGGGGTTCAAAAAGAAAAAAGATTGTAGCTAGTAGGCATTGAGAACCTATGACCTTACAAAGGTTTTGAATTGCCTTAACCACTAAGCTACACTTTTAGGTTGTGTTAAGGAGATTCAAAACTTAACATATAGAGGTAAAATATAGAGGTAAACTTTACCTTATATGTACAGTGTAATTCTTGACGAAGGGAGTTCGGGTGAACCCCCTTCCGCCCCCCTAAATCCGTCCCTGGCTATAAAAGCTTCTCATTAATGGTAGAATTATAAGTTTAAACTAAATTGTTTCCAAATTTAAAAAAGAGTCATTCTTTTTGGAACGGACCAAAAAGGGAAATAGGTTCACATAAACTGAAACGGAGGAAGTATATTACAGCAGTAGAAGAATTAAAAATTACTTTTACAAGAGATCATTTCATGTGTTCTTTGTGGTACGCTTCTTTTTATGAATAATCATAATGGAAGTAATTAAGAATATGGAAAAACAAAAATGCCTTCGACCCTAGCAATTCATACAAAATGAAGAAAACGATTTATCTGTGCATATCGTTTTTGTTTTTGTTGAATTAATATCATCAATCAATAGAATCCATTAAATAAAATTTATTGGCACAATTAAATTCGAATAAATAAAATGGTTGACCAATTAAACACAACAAAATTTCAAATTTTGCAATTACCAGAATAGTGTGAAGACCGTCGGGGAGGCCTAAATTAATGGAAGGAAGCGAGAAGCAAATTTATTGTGGGCCCCGGAATGGTTTCTGCATTCAACAGCTTGTGGCGACAATAAGGAACGCCATTATAAGAAAATATCAACAAAGAGGAGCTCCGGAGGAGCAGGAGGTTGGGTTGGAAGTTATTGATTTTTCAGAATTCTCCAAATGGAATAATGACTCTTAATAAAATGTTAGTAGAAATTTACAATTTCTATAATTTTTAGTCACCCTTATTTTTCGCAACAATTTTCTCTTTAACCTATTGGCTTCACCAATATTTTCATTCCTCCTAGTTGCTTCCTTTCCCATGCTCCTCTTTTTTTTTTTTCTTATTTACTCTATGGCCACGTTGAAAGTCTCCAATAAAACGAAATTCTAAACAATTAAGGTTTCTACTATCATTTTGAATTAATTTTTTAATATTTACCTGTAATTTAAAGTTGTATCCGTCTGACTTTTTTATTGTGTGTTAGAGCACTTCTCACCAACTTCTACTTTTGTTGAAGCACTTGTCTCCAACTCTCATTGATGTATTTTGCCACCAATAACCAATTTTATTAAAACACCTGTCTTCAACGTTAATACACTTTATCACCAATATAATTTTTTTTGTTGAAGCATTTGTCTTCAACTACCGTTGATGCACTTTGTCATACATAACTAATTTTGTTGAAGCACTTGTCTTCAGCTCTCATTGATGCGCTTTATCACCAAAATCCAATTGCTAATGCACATGTCACCGGCTCTCAAGTTGTGATCCACATGTAATCAACTTCCAATTATTTTTAACCTCTCTTCAACTTTTAAAGAAAAGTTTCTTCCTCTTGTGCGAAATTGCTTGCACCTCTTTTAACTTGCAATATCGCCATTTTATTTTTAATGCACTTCTCTCAAGATTTTAGAGAAGATCTTTCTTTCTCTTGTCCATAGTTGCTAGCGTCTCTTTAAACTTGATTTTTTTTTCTCAATCCTTCTTGGCATGATTTTTCTCATGCATGTATCATAATTGGCCCAACGTTTGCCAACAAGTTCATGTTTATCCGTAATACGATACAATTAAATTTGTTACGTGGTTTATAGACAAGCGAACTAATTTGATCCAAAAATGATAAATGAAAAACATTAAAAATAAGACTTAACGGTTAAAATCAAAGAAAATGACAAGCTTGGCTCCGAGAGCAGTGCCTCCTAGGACAGAAATAAAAATAATATAAAGAGCAAATAAAGTTATTTTATTGAGCTTGCAAATTGAATATAGCATAAGCTTTCCAAGAGTTTCATGTGTTACAATGGTTGTTGAGTCTATTGTTGTGACGACCCAAAGAGGGCATATTTTAGAACTTGATTTTGCACTCTTTAGCTTTAAAAATCTCATTTTTACCTTTCTCGATTTGTGTGCGCAGCCCGGGCGTATTTTTGGAAAAGCTTTTATGTTGAAAGTTGATGAAAATAATAATTTTTACCTTAAAAGTTGATCTTAGTTAACTTCGGTTAACGTTTTGAGTAAACGGATACAGACCCGTATTTTGAAGGTCCCGATGTGTCCGTAATAAAATATGGGACCTGGGCGTATGCGCGGAATCGAATTCCGAGGTCCCTAGCTCGAGATATGAATTTTTGTTAAAAATTGAAAGATTGAAAATCTAATGGTTTTATGAACTTGGTTAATGTTTGATCTTGTTGGTGTCGGGTCCGTATTTTAGTTTTGGAGCCCGGTATAGGTTCAGAAAAATATTTATGCCTTATTTGTGAAACTTGAGGAGAAACGGAGTTGATTTGATGTGATTCAGACGTCTGGTTGGGAAAATAGAAATTTTAAAGTGTTCTTGAGAATTTCATATGATTTAGCGCTAAATTCGTAGTGATAGATGTTATTTTGGCGATTTGCTCGCACGAGCATGTTCATATGATATTTTTAGGCTTGTGTGCATGTTTAATTTGGAGTCCCGAGTGCTCGGGTGAGTTTCGGATAGGCTACAGAGTGATTTGAAACTTAGGAAATTGTTGGTGTTCTTTAGTTCTTGTTGCAGGCCTCTAATCTCGCAATTGAGAGATCAGGTTTTACATTTGCGACCACTGTTGGGTTCGCATTTGCGAGCTACTCATCACAAATGCGAAGAGTAGCTGGGCCACACAGTCCTCGCATTTGCGAGAAAATTTTCGCATTTGCGAAGTTGGTCAAGGGAAGAGTTTCTTCGCATTTGCGAATAAGAGGGTCACAATTGCTATCCTAGTTTCGCATTTGCGAACAATATGTTCGCATTTGTGACAGGAGCAGAAACGTAATAGGTTCACATTTGTGATACCTTTCTCGCATTTGCGATCTTCACAATTGCGAAGCTCAGGTCGCAAATGCGACAGCTGCAGTTGTGTAAAAGTGAAGTTAGACGGGATCTTTCATTCATTCTTCAAATTTTCAAAACCTAAAACACAAGGGCGATTTTCCAAAGACTTTTTCTTCCGCAAATCATAGGTAAGTGATTCTAAACTAGTTTTTTCACTCTTTCACTTCATTTTGCAAGATTTCAACCTAGAATCTAAGGTTTTCATGGTGGAATTGGGGATTTTTGGGTAGAAACTAGTGATTTCAAAATTTGGGGATTTAGAACTCAATTTGAGATCGGATTCCAAAACCAATTGTATATCCAGGATCGGGGGTGAACAAGTAAATGGGTTTTGGTTCGAATTTTGGGTTTGGACCAACCGGGCCCGGGTATTGACTTTTGTTGACTTTTTCAAAATGGCTTAATCTGAATTCTTTGAAATCCTGGATAGTTCCTAAGGCTTATATTGAATCGTTTGGTTGGTAATTTGCTAGATTCTATTGGCCTGGAGGCTTGTGTGAAGGGAAAAGCGGTAATTGAGCATTGAGTGCTTGTGGAGCGAGGTAAGTGTTGTGTCTAACCTTGACTTGAGGGAATTAGGAACCCTCGAACTATGTGATTATCTGAAATCCATGTGAGTGGCGTATATGCGAGGTGATGAGTGTTTATATGTCGCCAAATTATATGTTTTCCGTGACTTACTTCTTTCCTCTAATTGTTTTCTTCCCTGTCTTAATTGTTATATGCTCTAAATGCTTCCATGCTTAACTGCTACGTGTTAACCAACATCTTCTTCTGTTAACTATGCTAGCTCTTTCCATAGGTCCCCTAATCCCTGCTATTTGCTTAATTTGACTTGTTTGCACCTTTAATTGTAAATTGTTGGATTGGTCTCGGTGTGTAGTATTATTTGAGTAGATTTTATATTGATCAAGGTTCCCTTTTCTTGGTTCAGTTCGATATTTATTTATCATAAAGGCCTTGTGATTTAGACTGTTGATTGGCTGTATACATTGAGTGTTTGGTACTGATATGGTGGGATCGGACTACACGCCGCAACAGGTGTAATAAGGGAAGATTGATATGGTGGAATAAGGGTGAATATGATATGCGGTGGAATCGGGTTGCACGCCGCAACATGTTGAATAAGGGTGGATTGTTATGACAAAATAAAGGTGAATTATGATATTGACATTTATATATGGTGGGATCAGGTTGCGCCACAACAAATATGTATTATTTACTATTATTGTTATTGTTACGGTAGAATAAGGGAGGATTTTGTGTTGTCTGGTGAGATCGGATTGCGCGCCGCCACAAAACTATATGTTTCTATTTCCTGAGCTGCGTTGTTTTCCGATATTTCTTTTATTATTTGATATAGTAAGGATTGGTAACTCTAGACGACAATGGTTCACTCTAGAGGCTATGGTTATCACTTTCAGTTGGAAGTATGGTTATGTTCAGTATTTCTATTATTCTGTCATATTATATACTGCGTACAGGTTTTAGTACAGTTGCCCCACCTTAGCCTCGTCACTACCTCGTCGAGGTTAGGCTCGGCACTTACCAGTACATGGGGTCCGTTGTATTGATACTGCACTCTACACATTGTGCATATTTTGGAGACGGTCCCAGCAGCAGTCATTAGCGAGCTCGGATCGAATATTTGCGGAGACTTGAGGTACGGCTATTCAGCGCCCGCAGCTCCTAGAGTCCCCATCCTCTTTTCTTTTAGTTGTACAACTTCATTCAAACAACTTTATACGTATTTCAAACCTTTATGTGTATCACTTTATAAGCTCGTGTACTTGTGACACCAGATTCAGGGGATTGTAATAGACGATTGGCTATTTAATTTCCGCATTTGTACTTAGAGCATATCTGTTATTTTAGTTCGTTATTAATGTTATTGTTTAAGATGCTAAAATAAGTAAAATGTTCTAACATTGGCTTGCCTGGCATGTGAAATGTTAGGCGCCATCACAAACCCGACGGTGGAAATTCCGGGTCGTGACAACTATTTATAGTTATACCTAGGGAAACAAGATCCTAGGATCAAACCCCTCTTAAATGACAATAAAGAGGGTCATTGATGAATATGTAACGACAAGCCATGAATGCAAACATTCTTTGCAATGACTGCCATTTAATGCTAGAGAATATTCTTCATTGAATGTTGTCTGATGGAAAGAATTTGATCTGCTCATGTTGATCAGGTTCTCTTCGGGGCCTATCCGATGTCAATTGCAGTTGTTGTTCCCGGTACCAATTATTACGCAATTTACTTTCTACATGTCTTTGATTCTACATGTCACATCGCCATTCGATCATTTAATGTAAACTAATTTTACTCTATACTGATAGTCCCCCTGCTTTCCGGTGGCATATCTTAGTGTCACTGAAAAGTTGGTGAAGATCCCTTTCTTGGCGGAAAATCTTCTGAACACTCTCTGACGCTTGAAAGAACGCACGTCTTCTCACATTTAATATCGCGAACACGTGTTGCTCCACGATTTAACAATATTTTTTCTAGTTCTCGAGATCATCATAACCATGATTTTTTTCGTCTATATCTATACTTATACTCATCATATTATCTCTTTCACTTCCAAAGCTTTCATAAGGTCATTAACCTTCTTCTGTTTTCATCCCTTTTTGATTTTGTTCGAAAAACTCCATCGTCTTTTTGCTATCATGGATTCTTTTACTGAATATTTCAAAAACTCTTGCCTTCTCCTCGATGGAGGCCCGAAGAAAAGCAAAGATAAATAGGTGGATGTTGATGTTGATTCTCTCACTGTAGGCACCATTATCCCCAAACATTTTGAGCACCGTCAATAATATCCAAGAGAAGTTTCCCTCCGTGAATCCACTGACTTGGGCTATTAGCAGGTATTTTTCCTCTATTTTCCCTTCTAATATTCCTACTCTGAAGGAGGACTGTGATTTCCCATACTTTAATGACATTGCTCTTGGTCTAATAGAGCGGGTTACCTTCACCAAGGAAGGTTTTACGTATGTCTATACGTACCCCTTCACCTTGGGTCCCTTTTCTTTGAGCAGGTGGCTCGACCCCGTAATCTTGGAGTTCTGCCATCGGTACCAGGTTTGCTTGGCACATGTAGGCCCTTCTATGCGGCAAACGGTAGTTTGTGTATGCCGGATGTGCACGGAGATGGGAAACGCCTGGCACATATGATGAACCTCTACTCCCCCAAAATCTTCCGTGGGGGAGTAACAAATTTCAGTAAATGTAGCCACCACGCCCTTCTAACCAGCGATGATTGTCGCGCCCCCCTTTTTCCCCTTTCTTTGGGAGTTCGGGTTTCGACATGCTTTAGGACAGCTGGTGTCCTTTTGGGAGAGGGGTATGGAAATTGAAAAGTCGCCACCTAACGGATTTAAGGTGCGTTAGGGAACCTAATGCAAGTAACTCATAAAACTTGTTTGTGTTATCAGAGATTGGATAAAGGCTTGAAACTACCCTGAAGGGAAGGTGTTAGGCACCCCTCGAGGTCCACAACGGTGGGTCCCGACCAAAATTATTTTGTGAATAGGTCATTTGAAAAAAAAAGCAGTCTAAGCACACATATGTATAAAAATAAGGGAAGTCCTAAGTCTATTATCCTATAGGATCACACTTGTAGAATACCCGGTAAACCTTCCTCAACTAGAGGGGTTACACGTGGCATTAGCGCACAGGTCATCATATCCTTTTACTACCCAATTAACCTCCCCTTAGCGGTTATAAGCGGTTTTAATTAAACGAACTCTATGCGTGCACTATCCGTCCCTTCCTTATGGCCCTGGAGGTGTTTAGGACCTCTAATTTAGGTTCGAGACTCTCCTAAGGTGTTTCAAGGAGAAACTCTAAGCGACAACAAAGAACATATAGGACTGTAAAGTAAAAGAACAATTAAGGGGCTCATGTTTACCTCCACAAATAAACAGATAATTAGCACGTCTCAAATAACAAGATTTCAGATGTTTCAGAAAGGTCCTAGAACAGGATATCTAGGTGAGCATGACAAGCAGAGAATATGCAGCATTGTGTTAAGGCGAAGTGATAGAAATCTAATCAGTTTGCCTACTGATTCTAGAATCTGCTGAATCTCGGCAGTTCACAAATAAGCAAAGCATAGTCTTACAATTTGCAAGATTTCAATCATCCTATAGGATTTTCTGGGCGTGGGACATGATATCTAATTGTTAATCAGAGTCTTAATACAAACAAGCGATTTTAAACAGGCAATTTGAGTTCATTATGTCCTATAGGCATGCTGTCTAAGAGCTGAAAATAATCACAAACGTTACATAACAGGTTTTATATGTTTATCTCTAAAAGAATGATATCTAGGTGTTGGGACTGCTTTTTATACTATCTATACATAGGCGTGGTATTCAGGCGAGTGCAATAAAAGTCCTAAAACATGGTTTCTAATGCACATAGGAGAACTTTATGAACATGATTATTAAGCAGAATTAATAACAACCTAATGACAGGATTTCTAAGCAGACATGAGTATGCAGAACTTTAGAAAGCAGATGTTTAGGAAAAATGATATGATGCACCTATAAGCATTGTTTTTCGAGGGCAAAAAACAATCTTATAAGCATGGTTTCTAATGCATATATAATCAAAACAATACTAGGAGCATGATTTCTACCCGATTTCCCCACAAAACACATATAAAAGTCCCTCCCATTTGCTAATATCCCCAATATCTATTTTACAAGAATTATTATTACAGGCCAAGAATGAATGAGTTACAGAAATGAACCTGCTATACTATAGGGAGCCTGGATAGGCCAAAAGTAAACCTGGAGGACCAGGCCTTCAACCATATCCAAGGTAACAATATCTCATAGTGTCCAAGAGAGTATCCTGGTGCATCAAAGTTCCCAAGGGACTCAGGGACCCCGGGCAATGCTATCACCAAGACTCCTTTTAAAGAGAAACAGTTTATGTGCAGTGTGGAAGGGCCAGCCCCAGTGTGTCAGAGTTCAGAGGAGTCTCATGGACTCCTAGGCAGTACACATACTGGAGGGGCAGAATCCTAAGTATTCTAAGAGTAGGAGTGAGAGTGCTTGACATAGTTGGAATAACTTTAGGAAAACAGTATAGAAGTAAAATATTTAGAAGTGAAGAATACTTCAGGAGTGGAAATAGTTGAGAAAACATATTAAAAGTAAAAACATTCTGAGAAAAGAAGGTTCAATAACCAACAACATAGTCACAAAGCCTAAAAGTGCCCAGATTCAACTCAATTTGTTAATTAACTCTAGGTGAGGACAAACAATTTTATAGAGAGGGGATCAAGGGTTGGGAACACATGAAGCTTAAATCAGAAACACATAAACAGGATGAGAATGAGAGCATATTGAACAACAAGTACATAAAACAAGCAGGGGTTGATTGACAACCAAATTCATAGCATTCATTAGAACATGGACTACTGATTTAGAGTCTCAACAGGAAAGTCACACTTGATGCTAGCAGCAATAGACAGTAAAACACAGAGACTAAGTGTAGGAATGGTCATGCTGAGGACAGGGGTCTAACTACACTGAATTAGTCATGCCAATTGAAGTCAATTAGATAAAATAGGAGCCTGAGACACAAAATAAGCATGATGGTTGAAGGAAGTAAACATGAAAGATTTGGCTTCTCGAGAATCCGCTGGAGTCAGATCAGTAGGGGAGTTCACACCGGGACTTTCTTAATAGAGAAAGAACCCATACCCTGAACCGGGGAAAGGCGATAACGACCCAGGAAATGGTGAAGTACGTGAATCGACTCCCTCTTCGAGTCAGTACTTAAACTAAGGTAAACATGCTGGTTAAACTAATAAACAAGAAGAGTGAAATTTAAACATGTTGATCAGGCAATAAACAGATTTAACTATGCAGTAGTCCCACTAGTACATAAGAGACATAGCCTTAGCAGAAACAAAGCAAAAAGGAGCACATAGATTTGAGATAGGAACATACCAGTTAAGGAAGCATAAACAGAAGGTAAAGTAGGCAGGATTCAAAAGTCTAGCCTTGGCTTTCAGCCGGCTAGACAAGCAACGAACACAAGTAGCAGAGAGAAATGAGAGAAAGTTTATGTGTGTGTGTGTGTGCCTTTTTGAACTATTGTTTGTGTCTTTTAGAGGTAGAATAAGAGTGTATATATAGCACCTAGGGAGTAGAACAAATAAGGCAAAGAGAATCAGAATTCAATCAATTAAGGATAATCAAATAATCACAAAATCAATTCCCATAAGGGAGTCCGGAATGGACCCCTTAATTTGGGGGTAATCAATTATCGGTCACAACAGGAGGTTTAACTAAGGCAAAGAATCCACAATCATGCCATATAAAGAGTCAGCAAGAATCTCCAAACTTCTGTTTGTTAATTAGGGCAAGTAAAATAGGGAAACAAGTCACAAATAAGGAGAAGTTTCAGCACATAAATTATAACAGGGTAATTAATAGGAAATAATCAGTAAAAAAAATCTTCAAAAAATACTGATTTTATGGGCAAGAACTACTCAGATTCTCTAAATAGAAATCGACTAAGTAAAACCTCACCGAAATACAGGATTAACAAGAAAATCAGGTTTGCACCAGTAATAGAGATCAATTAGGGCAAAAATCCCAAAGTATACTGGTTTTAATAGGAAAAACATTTGAATCCAAGAGATGGAATAAATAAATATAACTGGCATCGCAGAAATAACCAAAAATATCAAAAAGAAATCATCATATCACACAGAATCGTCTAGGGTTTGAACATTCATGCAAAAATTAGTCAAGATGATGAAGAAACAATTAATTAAACACTCAGAAGTTAGAAAAATCGTTGAAGCAAAGTCTGGGATGAACCCTAGTTTTAGAAAGAGTGATTAAAAATCGAAATAGTTAATTAAAACAAGAGATTTTAAAAGAAAACACCTAATAACATTCGAATCACCTCAGATCTATAAAGATCTGAGAAGAATCGATAGTATCGAACTAGGGTTTTCAGAAAATAGTAGAGATGAACAGAATCGGTCAAAAACCCATGGATTCGTAATAAAAATAAGAGGAAATCCTTACTTACAAACAAAAATGGCCTGAGACATGCCGGTAAACAAGTTTCAAACCAGAACATGTTGGCTTTCCTTGAGATCTTCTCAAGGACCCATGAAATCGAAGAGCCATGAAGTATAGGAGACCAATGGTGGTTGGAGAAGGCACGGAAACACCATAGAAGGCAGGTTCTTGCCGGTGACGGTGATTAGGGTTAGGGTGAGTTGAGAGAGAGTTGGAGGGGTGAGAGAAGCGGGTGACGGCGGATTGAGAGAAATGGGAGGGATTAGGGTTAGTTACGGATTAATTAAGGTAAGTTTAATCATGGACCATTGATCAAAATGATCAATGACCACGATTAAACGGGATTATTGGGTCGGGTGTATGCAGATTGGGCCTAAGGGGTTTCGGACTGGGTTTTTTTTGGGTTAATATTAAGGGGTTTTGGGCTGGTATTAAAAGGGTCAAGTCTGAAATAAAAAGGGCTATGTTAAATACCCAAATAATTGATAAAAATATTTTATAAAAATAATTAACCGATTATAAAAATAATTTTCATGCATAGAAATGCTTTAAAATAATTACTCAATATTTTAAAAATACACCAAGCTATTTTCTGGCAAAATAATGTAATAATGCATGCATGGGCTATAACTGCAAAGTTATTGCAATTATAACCTAAGAACTGTAAATATGGCTATTTGTGAAATAATTTACGCTTAATATAAATATATATAACAAAATTATACCATGAAATTGCTATAAATTCATTTGTAATGCAGTTAGTAGTTATTTATATAAATAAAAATACTGGGATAAGTTAATTAAAATCCTTAAAAATACAAAAATTATGGAAAAATGTTAATTGATGCTAATGCATAGTTTTGAAGGTATATATGTATTTGAAAAATATTATAAGAAAAAATTGAATATCAACAACTGCCCCTCTTTACCCAGAAAGGATGAAAGAGTTGTCAGATAAAGATATGATAGCCAATTTTGATTGAGCGAGATGGTTTGAGATATTTAGGATGCACTCTGGTTCCTGAGCTGCCTACATATCCCTGATTTTACAGGAATCAGGCCGTGTGTAGTTTTGGATTCATCAGCGAAATATACCGATGAAGTCATCACAAGAACGGACACAAGGTTTTGGAATAGGTGAAAAAATGGTTATGGTGAGCGGTCAAGTTTGAGATAATTTGAAAGAACTGGAGCGGGATTGCTTCTGTTGGGGTAGCGATTGCTTATCGGGTCATTTTCAAGTAAATAGATACTACGAGCATATATTTGTGCGAAATTTAAACATGATGCAGATTCCCTTCAGACCATGAGAATTGTCTTTGGACGGTTGAGGATGACGTCCTTAGACCATGATGTCCCGGGCCATGAATTGTTCAGTGAGGGATTCGCAGGCCATGAAATAGTGTTCTCGGTCCATGAAAATGATGCCTCCAAACCATGACACCATGAAAATATGAGAGATCCTCAGGCCATGACATGGTATCTTCCGGCTATGAGGATGATGCCTTTAGACAATGACGCCTTTGGACAAGTTGGCGATATTTCAGCCCATGATATGCAAAGACATGATGCTAGGAGCGACAAGACATGGCTTAGTCTTATATGAATTTGAGAGTAGAGCATAGCCCGAAAGAAGAGAAAATAGATAGTGCCGGAGAGACAGTGCTTAGACTCGACCAATAAAAAGGCAATGATTGGCCTTATGCAAATAGGAGGCAGGGCTTAGCCTTATGAAAATGGAGAGGCAGGGCTTAGCCTCATGCAGACATGGAGACAGAGCTTAGTCTCATGCAAGATTTCGGGGCAGGGCTTAGTCCCATACAAGTGGAAGGCAGAGCTTAGCCTTATGCAGATATGGAGGCATGGCTTAGCCTCATGCAAATACGGAGACAGAGCTTAGTCCCATGCAAGGTTCGGGACAGGGATTAGTCCCATCCAGATGAAAGTCAGTGCTTAGCCTTATGCAGATATGGAGGTAGGGCTTAGCCTCATGAAAATAAGGAGGCAGGGCTTAGCCTCATGCTAGGTTCGAAGGCAACACTTAGCCTTATGCAAATATGGAGGCAGGGCTTAGCCTCATGCAATATTAAGACAGAGCTTAGTCTCATGCAAAGAGAAGGCAATGCTTAGCCTTATGCAAATATAGAGGCAACGCTTAGCCTCATGCAGAATTGAAGGCAGTGCTTAGCCTTTATGAAAATATGGAGGCGAGGTTTAGCCTCATGCAAGATTTGAAGGCAACACTTAGCCTTATGCAAATATGGAGGCAGGGCTTAGCCTTATGCAAGATTGAGACAGATCTTAGTCTCATGCAAAGAGAAGGTAGTGCTTAGCCTTATGCAGAATTGAAGGCAGTGCTTAGCCTTTATGCAAATATGGAGGCACGGCTTAGCCTCATGCAAGGTTGAGACAGAGCTTAGTCTCATGCAAAAAGAACAGATAGTAGGTGACAGCAGAGTATTTCTTAGCTGGAAGTGGATTCAGTATCGTTGTTGTTATGAAGGTTGTGATTTCGAGGCGTGCATATTCCTTGTTCCTATCAAAGAAAAATCGTGAGTTCTGTAAGGGGAGGTTAGTTCGTGCCTCCGTCAGCTTGCTTGACTTGCTTTGCTCGGTCTGAAGATCCTGTTCAAATCATTGGGGGTAGCGTTTGCTAAACAGAGTTATTTCAAAAGCAAGAATGCGTAGTTTTCAACTAAAAAATATGTTTTTTAGAAAATTGGTTAGATGAACCAGTGACTATGACACGATCTGAGACATTGCGACTTCTCCTGCTGTAGAATTTTGAGGATCCTCCTCAAAATCCTGCCCTAGTTAGATGGACAAACATTTCTGACTACTATATATGTTGTGATCAGCTGAACTTACTTCGGAATTTTGAGGGTTCTACTCAAAATTCTGCCTCAACTTCTGATGGTGGGGAAAATAAAATTTTTATTGAATTGTGACCAAACCCACAGACTACCTACGTATCCCTTCTTAAATGTGAATCAGGTCGAGCATAGTTCAATTACATCATATGCGGAAAACATAAATAGTTACACATAATATCGCTTGATTGTATTTGAATTTATTGGTTTTGGCCATACTTCTCTGTCCATCTCTGCAAGTATGAGGGCTTTCCCTGTCAATACTCTGTGAACCATGTAAGGACCTTTCCAGTTGGGAGAGAATTTCCCTTTGGCTTCATCCTGACGCGGAAATATCTTCTTCAACACCAACTGCCCCGGTGTGAACTTTCTCGGCTTAACTCTTTTATTGAAGGCTCTAGACATCGTGTTCTGATAAAGTTGACCGTGACATACCGCATTCATCCTTTTTTCATCTTTGAGGGCTAGCTGCTCATAACGGCTCTTTATCCATTCTGTGTCACTGAGCTCAACTTCTTGTATAATCCTCAAGGAAGGAATCTCTACTTCGGCGAGAATAACAGCTTCAATATCATAAACCAGCAAATAGGGTGTTGCCTCGGTTGATGTACGGACTGTGGTACGGTATCCCAGTAAGGTGAATGGTAGTTTCTCGTGCCACTGTTTGTGATTCTCTACCATTTTCCTCAGTATCTTCTTGATATTTTTGTTGGTGGCTTCTACGGCTCCATTCATTTGAGGTCTGTATGTTGTGGAATTCTTGTGCTTGATTTTGCAAGTCTCGAACATGGCTTTCATCAGATCACTATTGAGATTGGCGGCATTGTCATTGATGATGGATTCTGGAACTCCAAACTGACAAACAATCTGGTTGCAGACAAAATCTTCCACAACCTTCTTAGTCACTGCTTTGTAAGATGCTGATTCGACCCATTTGGTGAAGTAATCAATAGCTACCACGATGAACCGATTCCCATTTGAGGTGGTGGGCTCGATTGGACCAATGACATCTATTCCCCAGGCGGCGAATAGCCAAAGTGAGTTTGTTGCATTTAGCTCATTCGGTGGCACCTTTATCATATCGGCGTGCACTTGACATTGGTAGCATTTTTGAACATATCGGATGCAATTTGTCTCCATGGCCATCCAGAAATAGCCAGCCCTGAGTATCTTCTTGGCTAAGACAAAACCATTCATATGCAGGCCACAGGTTCAGGCATGTATCTCTTTTATAAACTTAGAAGCTTCTTTCACGTCGACACACCTCAATAATCCCAAATCAGGAGTTCTTCTATATAGGGTTCCTCCGTTGTGGAAGAAATTGTTGGACAATCTCCGAAGCGTGCGTTTCTGAGTATGGTTTGCATGCTCCGGGTATTCTCTTTTTTACAGATACCTTTTGATGTCGTGGAACCAAGGTTTCCCATCTGTTTCTTCTTCAACATGAGCATAATATGCTGGCTGACTATGGATCCTTATTGGGATATGATCAATGAAGTTCTTGTCTGGATGTTGTATCATTGATGACAAGGTGGCTAATGCATCAGCAAACTCATTCTTAATTCTGGGAACATGTCGAAACTCTACCTTTGTGAACCTTTTCCTCAATTCCTGCACATGGTACAGATATGGTAATATCTTGGAATTCTTGGTTGCCCATTCTCCTTATACCTGGTGCACAAGCAAATCTGAATCACCAATCACCAGCAACTCCTGAATGTTCATGTCAATGGCCATGTTGAGTCCTAATATACAAGCCTCGTGTTCTGCCATGTTGTTGGTGCATGGGAATCTGAGCTTCGTAGATATCGGATAGTGCTGACCAGTTTCTGATACCAAGACGGCTCCAATGCCGACTCCTTTGAAATTCATCGCTCCGTCAAAGAACATTCTACAACCATCGTAGGCTTCAACAATGTCTCCTCCTACGAATGATACCTCTTCATCGGGAAAATACGTTTTCAGGGGTTCGTATTCTCCGCCCACAGGGTTTACAGCAAGGTGGTCTGCCAGTTCATGTCCCTTGACTAGTTTTTGAGTTACATAGACAATGTCGAATTCACTCAACAAGATTTTCTATTTGGCCAGCTTGCCAGTGGGCATAGGCTTCTAAAAGATATACTTTAAAGGATCTATTCTTGATATGAGATATGTTGTTTAGGCACAGAAGTAATGCCTCAGCTTCTGAGCTATACAGGTCAAGGCACAGCAGGTTTGTTCCAGAAAAGAATACCGTGCTTCATAAACTTCTTACTCAGGTAGTAGATGGCCTGTTCTTTTCTCCCTGTCTCGTCGTGCTGCCCCAGGACGCAGCCGAAAGCTCCATCTAGTACTGCAAAGTAGAGTAGCAATGATCTACCTGGATCTGGCGGGACCAAGACTGGTGGTGTTGATAAGTACTCTTTGCTTTTTTCAAAATCCTTTTGACAATCTTCGGTCCAACTAGCTTTAGCATCCTTCTTCAAAATCTTGAAAATTGGCTCACATATAACTGTGGATTGAGCTATGAATCGGCTGATGTAGTTTAGCCTTCCCAGAAAACTCATTACATCCTTCTTACTCTTTGGCGCTGGCAGCTCTTAGATAGCTTTGACTTTTGACGGATCCAATTCTATCCCTCGGTGGTTGACGATGAATCCCAATAACTTTTCGGCAGGAACCCCGAATGAACAATTTGTGGGGTTTAACTTCAGGTTGTACTTCCCCAGTCTGTCGAAGAATTTTCTCAAGTCTTCTATATGATTTGTGTCCTTCTTGGATTTAATGATGACATCGTCCACATACACCTCAATCTCTTTATGTATCATGGCATGAAAGATAGTAGTCATAGCTCTCATGTAGGTGGCCCCAGCGTTCTTTAGGCCGAGCGACATCATCTTGTAATAGTACACCCCCAGGGTGTAATGAAAGTGGTTTTCTCAACGTCCTCCCCATCCATCCAAATCTGATGGTAACCGGCGAAACAATCTACAAAGGATTGGAGTTCATGTCTGGCACAATTGTCGATTAAGATGTGTATGTTTGGAAGTTGGGAAATCATTCTTTGGGTTGGCTCTGTTGAGATCCCGATAATTGACACAAATTCTAACCTTCCCATCCTTCTTCGGAACTGTCACGATGTTGGCTAACCAGGTTGGGTATTCCACTACCCTGAGGACCTTGGCCTTAATTTGCTTAATAACTTCCTCTTTGATTTTCAGACTCATGTCAGGCTTGAATTTCCTGAGTTTCTGCTTCACTGGTGGACACATTGGGTTTGTGGGCCACAATACATGTACTTAATCGGTCATGTCATCATACGACCATGCGAAGATGTCCTCATACTCTTTCAAGATCTGTGTGTACTCTTCTTTTTCTGACGGCGACAAGTGAATGTTGATGCGGGTCTCCTTGACAGTTTCGGAATCTCCTAAGTTGATTATTTTAGTGTCGTTCAGGTTGGACTTAGGATTGTTCTCAAATTCCTCCACTTCTCTGACAATTTCCTCAGGTATGACATCCTCTTCTTCTGAATCACTATCCTTTTGTTGCGTTGCCTCATTACATGTCACAGTTGCCGGTTCATCGAGATAGGAAATAGTAATGTTGTATAGATAAAGATATGAGAGAGAATAGGTAATGGTAATCATTAGTTCATTGAAAGTGTCAAACAAATGCGATTTTCAATAATTAAAATAGCGTTTTGGAATATTGGAAATATTATTTTAAACAAAATGCAGAAAAGGAAATCATCATTTAGAAAAATAAAATAATGTTGTTCAGCGTTGCTACCCCGGGACTCATCGAGCCCTAGATGGTCTGACAGTCCAATTCTTGAGGAATGATCCTCGTTCCACAGCTCTGATGGTAGGGCCTTCCTCCTCCTCCTCCTCAAAAATTTCACAGCAATCCATGTCATCATCTTCCAGGAACATGTTCCTCAAGGAGGCCAATGCTTCTTCCTCCTTTAATCCCCATATGATATCGGCTTGCTAGAAGGTCTGACTCAGGTGCGGTACAGGTTGCTCAAGCGGATAATAAGGACCACGCCATGGTGGTGAACAATCTTGATACTCTTGTCAGGTGTATTGATATCCTAGTCCAAAAGTGGTACCATTGTGCTTTAGATGTATTGGTATTGAGATACCCTAAAGAGTTTTTCCAAGACCCTTGTCGGGTTCATATCCTCTCCATGCTAGTATACTTTCTATCTTGCTACTTCACCACTTATCTTTCTCGATCGTGTTGACCTTCTCGATATGATGATATGTCTCTCCACGTAGCTTTCTTCTATTTTCAACCACCGGGATGGTCTGAGGGGGGTAAATAGGGTTGCTCCCGTCTCTATGGATAATCACTTCTTGATGGTTCCACTCGAACTTCACTGCCTGATGCAAAGTTGACGCTACAGCCCCAGCGACATGTATCTATAGTCGTCCCAACAACAGATTGTATGATGCAGATATATCCAACACATGGAACTCGAGATCAAACCATGTAGGCCCCATCTGTAGACAAAGATTGATCTCTCCAATGGTAGCTCTCTAAGACCCGTCAAATGCCTTCACATTCATAGTCCCTTCTCGTATTTCGTACAGGCCTTAGCCCAACCTCTTCAGTGTTGTCAATAGGCAAATATTGAGACTGGATCCCCCATCTATCAGAATTCTGGCAATGAAATTGTCCTCACATTGCACGGTAACGTGCAGTGCCCTATTATGATTCAAACCCTCGAGTGGCAGCTCGTCCTCGTGGAAGGTGATTTTGTGACTTTCCAGCACCTGTCCCACCATATTGGCCATTTCCCTGTCAGTGATGTTGTTAGGTACATATGCCTCACTTAACACCTTTAAGAGAGCATTCTTGTGCGCTTCTGAATTATGTAGCAGTGACAGGATAGATATCTGAGCAAAAGTCTTGTTCAATGATCGGTGACTGAATACTCCCTTGCTTGCACTTTCCTTCAAAGGTCATCCGGGCCTGTTTCAATAACAGGTAGTCTTTTAGAAGCTTGTTTACTGGATTCTCCCAAATGCTCTGGTGTATAGACCCTTCATATTCTGGTCATTCCTTGCGCAGCGCCGGATTCTTCTATTTTGGTCTTTCCTTTTCTTCTAGCTTCGGCCACATAATCCCAGGGTACAGCCTTGGTGTCGAAAGGCGGTGTGGTTGACACTGTCACTGTGAAAGGTGTGGCTACTTCCACTTTGAATGGAACAGGCGCAGCTGCGAGGGGTGCTATCTCAACTTTAAATGGAACTGATGCAGCTACCTCAACCTCCACTAGCGGCTGTATTAGTACTATAATAGGATTGAGCGTGACTGCGGGTATTCTTAGGATTGTCACCCTCTTTGATAAGTCCAATTTATCCATCGGGATCCCATTCCACATCGGTCTCTATCACATTGATACCTTCACACCTATGATCTGGGAGGGGGTTGTTGCGGACGTTGGGTGTAGCTTCTTTGGCCTGGATGAACTTATTATCAATCAAGGTCTGGATCTTATCCTTCAGTGTTCGGAACTCGTCAATGGTGTGCCCTTTCATGCCATAATGATATGCACAGGTCTTATTTGGGTTGATCCATTGGGATGAATTCTCCATGGTCACAGCAGGGATAGGAGTGATGTAACCAGCAGCCTTCAGCCTTTCATACTTTGGTCAATGGGTTCAGCAATGGCGGTGTATTGTTTAGGTGGTCTGCGGTCAAAGTTAGGCCGAGGTCTTGGATAGTTTGGATGAGTTGGAGGTGACTGAAAGTGAGAGGGTTGGGAATTATATGTGTGATAAGCAGTGGCTAGTTGGGAATATCTGAGAGGTGATGGTTGATATGTTGGTGGAGGTGCTTGGTATGTAAGTGGGGAGGTTTGATATACAAGTGGAGTTTTGGATCCTTGGGCGACCATTATTGTTCCCACATCTTTCTTCTTCGATATACCCCCTGACTACAATGCTTTATTTGTGTCCTGCAATGCCTCAAAGTTTGTCACCATACCGTTTTTAATGCCCTCTTAAATCCTTTCTCCGAGTTTGATGATATCAGAGAACTTATGGTTTTCAATAACCATCAATCTTTCATAGTACTGCGGATCATGTGCTCTGACAAAGAACTTGTTCATCTGTTCTCGTCCAATGTCGGCCTGACTTTGGCTGCTTCTGACCTCCAACAAGTGGCATACTCGTGGAAGGTCTCTTTGGGCTTCTTCTTTAAGTTCTGAATGTAGAAGACATCCAGCGCATTCTCGGTGTTAAACCTGAATCTGTCCATGAAGTCAGACGTCATACTCACCCAGTTGGCCCACTTCTTAGGATCCTGGCTGATGTACCAGGATAAAGCATCTCCTGTAAGACTCCTCATGAAAACTTTTATTCGGATCCTTTCATCCTTTTCGACCCCTACAAGCTTGTCACAATAAGTCCTCAGATGAACCCTGGGATCACTTGTTCCGTTAAACATTTCGAACTTGGGAGGTTTGTAATTCTCCGACAGTTCTACATCTGGCTTTATGCATAGGTCTTCATAGTTCATTCCTTCTATCCCTTTGCCTCCTTCGACGCCTTGAACCCGACTTGTCAACTTCTTGAGCTCTTCAGTCAGGTTCTTAATGAGCAGGTCCTTCTCAGTGGATTCTGGTGTATAGGATACGGGTTGAGTGGAATGAGGTAGGGTTTCCATCTATATAGGGTTGTTTTGGTGACTGGGAGTTTGGGTATAATGGTGATCATTGGTGGAGTTCTGGGGTCCGGGAATGATTTGTGGGGTATTTTATGGAGTATGGTAGGTGTTTTGCTGATATTATGGAGGGATAGTTTGATTCTGTGGTGGGGTTGTGTAATGGTGAGGTGCGGGAGGATTTTGTAGGCGCTTGTTGGGTGTGTTTTGCGGCGGTGCGGGATTCTGAGTGTTTGAATGGTTGACATCTAGGATAGTGAGTGTGAGGGATAGATTTGCTAAGCTCCTGACCTGCTCGATCTCACCCTGGAGTTCTAGTATTTTCTGCTCAAGTCGTGATACCACATCATTTGGGGCCTGAGTACCTCGGCCATCGGAAGCTTCTGTATTTTCAACATGTGTGTTTTTGTCTTTTCTGGAGCTATTAAAATCATCCATCTTTGCTTCCCCTTTGCCTTTTGGTGGACTTGGAGGAGGAGAAGATGATGATTCCAGTATGCATGAACCAACCTTTGGGGAATAGGAATAATCAAAAGAAAGAAAGAAAAACAAAAGGTATCCAAGTGAGTAAGAGTTCTGAAAAGAATATTTGCAATATTTAAACACATATTGCGGAATATAAATTCCCGTCCTATTTTGGGAGCCTCGTTGTGCCCGAGTTAGGCCTAGCGACAAGTTGTATTGGAGAACTTAGATGCCAATAAATGCCTCATTTCATTAATATAAAAAACAGACGAACCCCAAAACGACACTAAGATAATAAAAGATAAGTCACTACTGGAACTTGGCCTTATTACATTTGGAGAAGCAAATAAATCTAATCTACTTGGTCCCAGAAGGACCTTCCCCAGGCTTGATCTTTCTTAATCCATCAATCAAGTCCCCCAATTCGCGCATGCCCAACAACAAGTATACCCTCACTAGATGTCCTCCTTCGCTTCCCTCAACATTCTGGCAGTCGGCGATTTTTTTCCTTGTATTTTATCCCATCTCCATCAAACTCTACTCTAGATATTCTACCCTTTCATTAGAGGTGATATCCATTTCCCTCCATTCCTTGATTAATCTCTTGTCTGTCTCGTGTATCTCCCGATGTTCGGCCTCGGAGTCATGAACCCTCTTGTGCAACTTGTTGTATTTTACTTGGGTTTCTGCATCTTCGTCTATGACCCTGTTTCCTCGACCAATACCTGGCTCAACTTCCCCAGCTAAGTTGTCCTCCAACCATGCCGTGTAAGAGGGTGCATATTCCGCATGATACCTATCCGGCTCAATGTTATTCTTCTCCACAATAATCTTTGAGTGCCATATATGCTGAGCTTGACACTTGTAAGGGATGTCATCATCCTAAAAATCTGCCCGGAAATGACTTATCTTCGCGTCCCGCGGTATGATCTTCTTCCTGCCTACCTGCCTCATAACCCTGATGGGAAAATAAAGGTATATTCCCCTTAACCCGATCAACACTAAGTGAGGAGCGTCCCTTGACCTAATAATGAACTCGTCAGTAGGGAACCATTCAAACATCCACTGAACCTGATCCTCAGTCAAATTGTCGAAGAACTCCACCCATTCCTTAGCACTCTCTGGTTGAGCAAAACTGTCTAGAATATAAGTCATCCATTTAGGGTGATGGAAGGCAATATGGTCATTCCACGCCCTTTGTGGAAACTCCTGGTGATATTGACCCTTTTGGAGATGCTCCATTAACCACAACTGTAGCAGCAAATTGCAGCCCTCGAAATGCTTGGACCATTTCTGGCAGTGGTCCAAGGCCCGGTAGATATCAGCTATAATCATAGGGACTATGGTGTATGTATGTCCCTCGATTCCTCCCATTAGAGTCTTGGTGACCATAGCCAGTCTAGTGTGAATTATTTCCTTTTTTGTTTGGAACACTATCATACCCAAGAAGCAAATAATGAACACGAAAACTCTGCGGTGAATATGACCCAAGGAAGTGATGGAAAAATCGTCATGGAAAATATGGTAGGACTTGCTATGACCGTATCTCTCATACAAGTAGTCAAATGGTATATAAGATTTCTTTAAGCACTCCAAATCAGCGTTCTTTTTCATACCTATCATTTTTAGAAATCCCCTACTAGTGCGATTTTCCGGAACCAATAGCCCAGGGCTGTCCCAAGGTAGCCCAGCAAATCCTCCGATTTCTTCTAGGAACAGGGTCATTTCTATATCCCGAAGCGAAACACTGATCTTTCACGATCCCAGAAGATGGTTGCAGCTTCTATCAACATGTTATTTGGTTGGATGTCTAACAGAGAAAGCAAATTTCCCAGGACCTTCTTCACATGTTTTTTGTCACTTGAGGAAACATCTCCCCACCAATCTAGTAGCAGTAGTGGTATACTCCGGACCATGCCGAACCTGGGGACCTCGTGCCTCATTTTCTGCAAAACAAATAAGGTTAGACCTTTTCCCTCTCCAGATTTGACTATTTATATATATCTATGATTAGCATATTGGAATTTTGTTCTCCAAAATTAATGCACAAAACATGGTCGCGCCTGTTGGGATTATAAAACCCCGGTGGACTTTTGGATAAGGTTTGTCTTAAAGGGTTATAATGTGGACAACATATTAACCCGGCTAGGTTTGACCATGATACATGTCCAATTATAATCAGAGTAAGGTTGTTATGGGGGTCTAGACTGATCAAGCGGACAACTTGAGGGAGAAAGGCACGGAGTTGTCGATTGCACCGCTGATCGACTAGTTTTACCGTAAATAAGCCTTTCCGAATTTAAATGGTGATATATAGGAAGAGCCAACCACTCATCAAACATTGCTATATGATTGATTACGCACGAGTGGAATATGATGGTGAGCATGATTTATGCAGTAGTAAATAGCATATTGTCATGTATTTGCACGTTAGGGAAATAATAAATGCGGTATTTGATAATTGAAAGACATTTAAGAAAGGAAAACAAAGAAATAAGTTAGTTTACGCAGTAAAGGAAATCATAAATGCTCAAAACGGGAAATTAAATTCACATAAGGGGAAAGGGAAAGGGTGCACACGTATTAACAAAAGAAAAATGCTTAAGACTAACTTACAAAAAACAAGTTTATTATGGTAAAAGCCTAAAATCCCCAGCAGAGTCGCCATGCTGTCGCGCCCCCTTTTTCCCCTTTCATGGGAGTCCGGGTTTCGACATGATTTGGTACAACTCATTTCCTTTTGGGAGAGTGGTATGAATATTGAAGAGTCACCGCCTAATGGGTTTAAGGTGCGTTAGGGCACCTAATGCAAGTGACTCATGAAACGGGTTTGTGTTACCATAGATTGGATAAGGGCTTGAAATTATCCTGAGGGTAAGGTGTTATGCACCCCTCGAGGTCCACAATGGTGGGTTCCGGCCAAACTTATTTTGTGAATTAGCCATTTGACAAATAAAGCAGTCTAAGCACACATACGTATAAAAATAAGGGAAGTCCTAAGCCTATTAGCCTATAGAATCACATCTGTACAATACCCGGTAAACCTTCCTCAACTAGAGGGGTTACACGTGGCATAAGCGCACAGGTCATCATATCCTTTTACTACCCAATTACCCTCCCCTTAGCGGTTATAAGCGGTTTTAATTAAACAAACTCTATGCGTGCACTACCCGTCCCTTCCTTATGGCCCTGGAGGTGTTTAGGACCTCTAATTTTAGACAGTTCGAGACTCTCCTAAGGTGTTTAAAAGAGAAAATCTAAGCGACAACAAAGAACATATAGGACTGTCAAGTAAAAGAACAATTAAGGGGCTTATGTTTACCTCCACAAATAAACAGATAATTAGCACATCTCAAACAACAAGATTTCAGATGTTTTAGAAAGGTCCTAGAACATGATATCTAGGTGAGCATGACAAGCAGGAAATATGCAGCATTGTGTTAAGGCGAAATGATAGAAACCTAATCAGTTTGCCTACTGATTTTAGAATCTGTTGAATCTAGGCAGTTCACAAATAAACAAAGCATAGTTTTATAATTTGCAAGATTTCAATTATCCTATAGGATTTCCTAGGCGTGGAACAATGATATCTAATTGTTAATCAGACTCTTAATACTAACAAGCAATTTTAAACAGGCATTTGAGTTCATTATATCCTCTAGGCATGTTGTCTAAGAACTGAAAAATAATCAAAAATGTTACATAACTGTTTTTATATATTTATCTCCATAAGCATGAAATCTAGGTGTTGGGACTGCTTTTTATACTATCTATACATAGGCGTGGTATTCAGGCGAGTGCAATAAAAGTCTTAAAACATGGTTTCTAGTGCACATAGGAGAACTTTATGAATATGATTATTAGGCAGAATTAATAACAACCTAATGACATGATTTCTAAGCAGAGATGAGTATGCAGAACTTTAGAAAGCAGAAGTTTAGGACAAATGATATGATGCACCTATAAGCATTGTTTTTCTAGGGCACAAAACAATCTTATAAGCATGGTTTCTAATGCATATATAATCACAACAATACTAGGAGCATGATTTCTACCCGATTTCCCCACAAAACACATATAAAAGTCCCTCCCATTTACTAATATCCCCAATATCTATTTTACAAGAATTATTATTACAGGCCAAGAATGAATGAGTTACAGAAATGAAAATGCTATACTATAGGGAGCCTGGATAGGCCCAAAAGTAAACCTAGAGGACCAGGCCTTCAACCATATCCAAGGTACCAATATCTCATAGTGTCCAAGAGAGTATCCTGGTGCATCAAAGTTCCCAAGGGCCTCAGAGATCCCGAGCAATGCTCACATTAAGACACCTTTTAAAGAGAAACAGTTTATGTGCAGTGTGGAAGGGCCAACCCCAGTGTGTCAGAGTTCGGAGGATTCTCATGGACTCCTAGGCAGTACACACATCGGAGGGGCAGAATCCTATGTATTCTAAGAGTAGGAGTGAGAGTGCTTGACATAGTTGGAATAACTTTAGGAAAACAGTATAGAAGTAAAACATTTAGAAGAGAAGAATACTTCAGGAGTGGAAATAGTTTGGGAAAACATATTAAGAGTAAAAATGTTTTGAAAACATTCTGAGAAAAGAAAGTTCAATAATCAACAACATAGTCACAAAACCTAAAAGTTCCCAGATTTAACTCAATTTTTTAATTAACTCTAGGTGAGGACAAATAATTTACATAGAGGGGATCAAGGGTTGGGAGCACAGGAAGCTTAAATCAGAAACACATAAACAGGATGAGAATGAGAGCATATTGAACAACAAGTACATAGAACAAGCAGGGGTTGATTGACAACCAAATTCATAGCATTCATTAGAACATGGACTACTGATTTAGAGTCTCAACAGAAAAGTCATACTTGATGCTAGCAGCAATAGACAGTAAAACACAGAGACTAAGTGTAGGAATGGTCATGCTGAGGACAGGGGTCTAACTACACAGAATTAGTCATGCCAATTGAAGTCAATTAGATAAAATAGGAGCCTGAGACACAAAATAAGCATGATGGTTGAAGGAAGTAAACAGGAAATATGGAAGTACTTAAACTAAGGTAAACATGTTGGTTAAAGTAATAAACAAGAAGAGTGAAATTTAAACATGTTGATCATGCAATAAACAGAGTTAACTATGCAGTAGTCCCACTAGTTCATAAGAGACATAGACTTAGCAGAAACAAAGCAACAAGGAGCACATAGATTTGAATTTCATAATGACATTGAGATAGGAACATACTAGTTAAGGAAACAGAAACAGAAGGTAAAGTAGGCAGGATTCAAAAGTCTAGCCTTGGCTTTCAGCCGGCTAGACAAGCAATGAACACAAGTAGCAGAGAGAAATGAGAGAAAGTTTATGTGTGTGTGTGTGTGTGGGTGTATGTGGCTTTTTGAACTATTGTTCGTGTCTTTTAGAGGTAGAATAAGAGTGTTTATATAGCACCTAGGGAGTAGAACAAATAAGGTAAAGAGAATCAGAATTCAATCAATTAAGGATAATCAAATAATCACATAATCAATTCGCATAAGGGAGTCCGGAATAGACCCCTTAATTTCGGGGTAATCATTTAACGGTCATAACAGGAGGTTTAATTATGGCAAAGAATCCAAAATCATGACATATAAAGAGTCAGTAAAAATCCTCAAACTTATGTTCGTTAATTAAGGCAAGTAAAATAGGGAAACATGTCACAAATAAGGAGAAGTTTCAGCACACATATTATAACAGGGTAATTAATGGGAAATAATCAGTAAAAAAAATCTTCAAAAAAATCCTGATTTTATGGGCAAGAATTACTCAGATTCTCTAAATAGAAATCGACTAAGTAAAACCTCACAGAAATACAGGATTAACAAGAAAATCAGGTTCGCACCAGTAATAGAGATCAATTAGGGCAAAAATCCCAAAGAATACTGGTTTTAACAGGGAAAACATTTGAATCCAAGAGATGGAATAAAAGAATATAACTGGCATCGCAGAAATAACCAAAAATATCGAAAAGAAATCAGCGTATCACACAGAATCGTCTAGGGTTTGAACATTCATGCGAAAGTTAGCGAAGATGATGAAGAAACAATTAATTAAACACTGAGAAGTTAGAAAAATCTTTGAAGCAAAGTCTGGGATGAACCCTAGTTTTAGAAAGAGTGATTAAAAATCGAAATAGTTAATTAAAACAAGTGATTTTAAAGGAAAACACCTAATAACATCCGAATCACCTCAGATCTATAAAGATCTGAGAAGAATCGACAGTATCGAACTAGGGTTTTCAAAAAATAGTAGAGATGAACAGAATCGGTCAAAAACCCATGGATTCGTAATAAAAACAATAGGAAATAGGTACTTACAAACGAAAATGGCCTGAGACAGACCGGTAAACAAGTTTCAAACCAGAACAGGTTGTCTTTCCTTGGGATCTTCTCAAGGACCCATGAAATCGAAGAGCCATGGAGTGTAGGAGACTAGTGGTGGTCGGAGAAGGCACGGAAACACCATAGAAGGGAGGTTCTCACCGGTGACGACGATTAGGGTTAGGGTGAGTTGAGAGAGAGTTGGAGGGGTGAGAGAAGCGGGTGACGGAGGATTAAGAGAAATGGGAGGGGTTAGGTTTAGTTAGCAATTAGTTAAGGTAAGTTTAATCGTGGACCGTTGATCAAAATGATCAACGACCACGATTAAACTGGGTTATTGGGTTGGGTGTATGAAGATTGGGCTTAAGGGATTTTGGACTATTTTTTTTTGGGTTAATATTAAGGGGTTTTGGACTGGTATTAAAAGGGTTAAGTCTGAAATAAAAAGGGCTATTTGTTAAATACCCAAATAATTGATAAAAAATATTTATAATAATAATTAACCGATTATAAAAATAATTGTCATGCATAGAAATGCTTTAAAATAATTACTCAATATTTAAAAAATACACCAAGCTATTTTCTGGCAAAATAATGTAATAATGCATGCATGGGCTATAATTGCAAAGTTATTGCAATTATAACCTAAGAACTGTAAATGTGCCTATTTGTGAAATAGTTTAAGCTTAATATAAATATAAATAGAAAAATTAAACCATTAAATTGTTATAAAGTCATTTGTAGTGTAGTTAGTAATTATTTATATAAATAAAATTACTGGGATAAGTTAATTAAAATCCTTAAAAATGCAGAAATTATGGGAAAATGTTAATTGATGCTTTGAAGGTATATATGCATTTCAAAAATATTATAGGGAAAAATTGGGTATCAACACTGGGGATGACAATGACCGTGGATGGATGGAGCGGTTTTTCATCACGGCTACTAGGGATATCATCCCGACCTGATCCTTTCCTGAATCATGGAACCGTTGACGTAAGTTGTAATTTAGTCATCTCTTTCTCTCATAAAAAGACTACTTCTTGCCACTGTTGACCTCTTTGGTTTCGCTGTTTCAACTGTTCGGTGGACACAACCAAGGGTTGAAGGCCTGGACCAATGGGTTCAAAAGATTCTGGATATTACAAAGCCATAAAGCCGTTAGTGGAAGGAGATAGCCCCCAAATATAGGTGGAAGACGAAAAACTACGGTAAACTGAGTCATTCTACTTTCTACCTTTGTATGTACATAAGTAAATTTGCTAAACATGTATTTTTGTTTGATTCAGGACTTCTGCAGGGCTCTGTCACCTGCCCCGAGGTAGAGGTTTTTGTCGACCTTGTGGAGGCCGCGAGATTGCTACAAAGTGTTCTCGCTTGAAGTGGTGCCCTCGGGTCTGCTTCCGGTGGGGGAACTTCCTCTCGAAGTCCCAGCCAGAGAACAAGCAACCAAAAAAGGCGGTGTTCTTCCTCGGCTGGGGATAAGAATAAGTAAATAAAGAAGGCCACAACTGAGTCGGTAAAGGCCGTAGTGGTCATTGAAGATGAGGGGGAAGCCAGTGATGAATGGATTTCCTTTAAAGGAGACAACGATCTTCATCAGCTCAATCAGGAGAGCTTATAGCCCCAACCGAAGGTGAGGTCCGAGCACTTTGGGGTGAAATGGAGATAGTAGACACTGCCGATTTTCACTTTTCAACCACTGTTGCTATTTTTGGTCCCGAGAGGTCAGAACCCGGGCCTCTTCTGCCTTCAATTGATGAGCAACCAATACTCAGTACTGCTCCTGTTGAAGTTGCTTCTCAATCTACAACACCAACAACTTCATGCCCTTCTACACCAGTTGCACCTTCGCCACCAGCATTCGCTGCATCTCCTCCGCTGGCCATAGTTGCTCGAGAGAAGCGTGCTTCTCCTCCCCAGTCCCCCGACCACGGTAATTTAGGGCACAATTACTTACCCCCTTCTCTAGATCCCCAAGGGAGGAAGAGTGTCACTCTCTCGATTTCGAAGGGGTTCCATCTACTATCTAGGCCGGTGGGGCTTGCCGACTACCTAAAGCCGTTTGATTCAGAGAAGAATAAGAAGAAGATACATTTCCTTTCAGGGGAGTGCATGTTGAACAACGCCATGAATAGTGCAGCAGTAGTACCGTACTTGTTCTCTTATTGTTTGTTTTTTACTTATCTGTTATAACTTATAATGGGGTTTTTGACATTGATATACGTTTTGCACGCCAACTTCCTTGTTTCCAAGGGCCTTCAAAGATTGATTCCCGACAAAGGAGGACTTATGTTCGAATGGGTCCGTTATCGCAAGAAATTTCCTTCGCTATTCCGAATTGGTAGATTATGTGTTCTCATAGGAAATCGATCACTTTGCACTCGCCGGGTTTTTGTTAAGGACCTGCTTTGACCCATTTAGTGAAGTAATCGATTAAAAATAAAAGTAATCTTACTTATCCGGGACCCAGCGATAGCGAACCAACTATGTTCATCCCCCATTTCATGAATGGCCATGGGAACAGTACCGAATGCAAAAGTTTCACTGGTTGGTGCACCAACTGTGCATGGCGCTAACACTTGTCACATTTATGAACGAACGCCTTTACATTTTTCTCCATCAGGCGCAAGTAGTATCCTACCATAACCAGTTTTAGCACCAATGAATCTGCACCGGAATGGTCCCCGCAAATTCCTTCGTGGACCTCTCTCATCACGTAGTCCGCCTCCGAGGCTCCTAAACATCGGGCCAATAGGCCTTGGTAATATCTCCTATGTAATTGTCCACCCATGAGGTTGTAGCAAGCCGCTTTGGTGCGTAGTGCCCGAGATGCCTTCAGGTCTTTGGGAAACTTGCCATGCCAATGATACTCGATGAACTCATTCCTCCAGTCCCAGACTAGGTTGGTTGTATCTACTTCATAATAGCCGTCCACATCTAGTACCGAATGCAAAAGTTGAACAATAGTACCGGAGTCAGATCCTTTCATCTTCGTAGACGACCCCAAATCAGCCAATGCATCCGCTTCCAGATTCTCTTCTCTCGTAATGTGTGTGATTGACAATCCCTGAATCGTGCGAGTAATGCCTGGACATTATTCACATACTGTTGCATGTGTTCCTCCTTTGTGTGGTAAATCCCGTACATTTGGTTTACTACCAGCTCGGAATCACATTTGATCTCTATGACCTCAGAGCCAAGTCCCCGAGCTAGTTCGTGTCCTGCAACCAAAGCCTCATACTCAACTTCATTGTGAGTTAATAGAAAGGTTTTTATGGCCTACCTAGGTTTCCCCCGAAGGCGTGATTAGGACCACCCCGAGCCCGGACCCTTTCACATTGGAAGCTCCATCCATAAACAAGGTCTAAACTCCTGATGTCATTTCCGACACCAGCACTGCTTCTTTAGCAGCCAAGGGCAGTAACTCGGGACTGAAAACAATCACAAAGTCGGCGAAAACTTGTGATTTGATCACAGTCCTAGGCTTGTATTTAATATCGACCGCACTAATTTCAACTGCCCATTTAGCCACCGGCCTGATAACTCAGGCTTGTGAATAATATTCCGCAAAGGGAAGGTTGTCATAATGGCTATTGGGTGGCACTGAAATAAGGCCTAAGCTTTCGAGGGGTGACTACGAGATCTAAGGCCAGTTTTTCGAGGTGCGGATAAATAGTCTCTGCTCGTGAAAAAGTTTTTCTAACATAATAGACAACAAATTGTGTACCTTCATTCTTCCGGACTAGAACAACACTTACTGCTACCTCCGAGACAACTAGGTATATTAGCAATATTTCACCTTCCCCCGATTTTGATAGTAGTGTAGGGCTTTATAGATAACGTTTTAGGTCTTTCAAGGTCTGCTGACATTCCAGATTCCGTTCGAAATTGTTCTTCTTTTTCAGAAGTGACAAGAAGTGATGACATTTTTCTGAGGATCGACAGATGAACATGGTTAATGCATTGAATCTTCTATTTAGCCTCTATACTTCTTTAACGCTCGTTAACTGGTCCAGGATGTTTTCGATAGCATTGATTTTATCGGGATTTACCTTGATCCTTCTCTATGAAACCCAAGAACTTACCAGAGCCAACACTGAACGCATATTTTTCCGGGTCGAGCTTCATATTATGCTTGCTCAAGATATCTAAGGTCTCTTGGAGATGCATTAAATGGTCACTTGCATTCAAAGACATGACCAACAAGTCATCTATGTACACTTCCATTGTTTTGCCTATTTGCTTTTCAAACATCTTGTTCACGAGCCTCTGATAAGTGGCTCCGGTGTTTTTAAGCCCGAAGGGCATCACATTATAACAATATGTGCCAAAGTTTTTTATGAATAGTGTTTTTTTCCTGATCCTCCGGGTTCATCTTGATTCGATTGTACCCCGAATAGGCAACGATGAAACTCATTAATTCGTTCCCGGTCATTGCATCAATCATTTGATCAATGTTTAGAAATGGGAAAGAGTCTTTAGGAAAGATCTTATTCAAGTTTTTATAATCTACGCACATTCGAAACTTGTAATATTTTTTAAGAACCACAACTACATTAATTAATCACTCAGGATACTTTACTTCCTGGACTGAACCAATGTCAAGTGGTCAAGTTACCTCTTCCTTGACAAACCTATTTTTGACCTCGGCTATTGGGCATTTCTTTTGCCTTATCGGAGGGAAGCTCGGGTCCAAGCTTAGGTTGTGCACGACCACCTCTTGCGGGATATATATCATATCCGAGTGCGACCATGCAAAACAATCAACGCTAGCTTTAAGGAAATTAATAAATCTCGACCTGAGTTCGACATTGAGTCTTGTTCCCAAGTGAAACTTCCTCTTCAAGAATTCTTCGAACAAATCCACTTGCTCGAGTTCTTCTATAGTGGATTTGGTCGTGTCTGTCTCTTCCAGTACCTGAAAATATCTCCGTACCTAGTGGGATTCCGATGACTCCTCGACCTGATCATCTTCACTTGGCACGAAAACAGGTGTCGTTTCCTGTAAATGCTATTTCCTGGGCTCCTTATCTTTACTGCTAGAAATCAGCACTACGTTCATTTCTTTTGTTATTGGTTTATCTCCTCTTATCTGTTTGATTCCCTCTGGGTTAGAAAATTTTAGCAGTTGGTGATATATTTTTCATCTCATGTAATCATGGCCTACCGAGAATTATGTTATAGCCCATGTCATCGTGCACCACTTCATATAAGGTGGTCTTTTTTACCCCTTCAGTGTTTGTGGGCAGCAGGATATCTCCTCGGGTTGTCACACTTGCCAAGTTGAATCCGGCAAGCAGCTTTGTGCCGGAATGATACTTCCAGTTAATTTGGCTTGTTATACCACTCTCCATTGAATTATGTTGGCTGAGTTTCTTAGGTCAACCAAAACACGCTTAATCTTGAAATTAAGAACATTAAGAGAGATTACCAGGTGGTTCTTATGCGGCAGTAGAAGTTCATCGGCGTCCTCCTCTATAAAGGTGATGTCATCTTCTGTTACTTCCGTGAGTCTCTTGTTGTGGGTCACTGATACCTTTGTCTTCTTGGCCGCCGATAAGGTTAAGCCATTGATTTCATTTCCTCCAAAAATCATCTTGATAGTCAACTGAGGAGGGTTTTCTCCTAGCTTTGAGGGTTCTGCGTTGTCCTGGTTGTGGACGTAATTATTCTGGGCTCAATCGCTCAAGAACTCCCTGAGATGGTCGTTTTTCAGCAAGGTTGCCACCTCCTCACGCTGATGCCGGTAGTCCCCAGTTCTGTGGACATGATTCCCATGATATTGACGATCAAGCCCCTCTTAAATGATAATAAAAGGGCCAATGATGAATATGTAACGGGAGGCCATGAATGCAAATATTCTGTGTAACGACTGCCAATTTAATGCTAGGGAATATTTTCCATTGAATGCTATCCGATGGCAAGCATTTGATCTGCTCACGTTGATCATGTATCCTTCGGGGCCTATCTGATGTCAATTGCAGTTGTTGTTCCCGATACTGGTTATTACACAATTTACTTTCTACCTGTCTTCAGTTCCACGTGTTACGTTGTCATTCGATCATTTAATGTAAACCAGTTTTATCCTATACAATTTAACTCTTCCAAGATCGTAGAAGCTTTGATACCAAAATGAAGGAATATATTTTTTAAATCTCTTAATAATCTCTACAATTTTTTTATTTCTCCTCCATACATAAAATAAGCCATCAATACCCTATTTATAATAGTATGAAATCTATTTCAACTAAAAACGTGAAAACTTATTCCTATATAATTCTGACACAAATCCTATTTAAACATGAAATGAATAAACTAGGAAATATCAAACTCTAAACAATTAATGTTTCATACTACAACTTTGAATTAGTTTTCCAATAAATTCAAATCTCATAACATAAGAATCCTCAACTTTCATAAATTTTTTGTACGAAGTTCATGCCAAACACAACTGAATCAAGACTAACTTTAAATATTTTGTTTTCATCGTCTAACTCAAATTTTGTAATGCATACTAAACAAGGTCTCTATGAACATTATATTTTGGTAAATACATCTGTTCTGATGTTGCTTAATTCAAGAAAACAACACACACTGGACCGATATTTGAAATAATTAATGTTCAAATAATAATGTGAATAAATACATAAATTGGGGATGTAGCTCAAATGGTAGAGCGCTCGCTTTGCATGCGAGAGGCACGGGGTTCGATCCCCCGCATCTCCATTTTTCTAGTCCAATATTTTAAATATTATATGAGTTAATTAATTAATTAATTTCGCAAATCTTAAGGTTTTTTAAAGATTTTTCTTATCGCACCCCTGCCCCCAGCTTTAGTACGAAGTCATGTAATCACCGAATGTGAGAATATAAAGCAGATATCATTCTCCTCTTAACTTAAGACATTGAACCCAAAGCAACACTTCAAGTTTTTTCCTAAATGAGAGAACTCTAATGTCTATTACTATCATGTTTGTCAAGAGAAAAAAAAGGTTGGAGAGCTGTTCCAATCAAAAACGTTGTACTGTCAAATTGAGGCACTAGCTAATTAATTCTAGTATGTTGTGTTTGTGAAAGAGAAATTTGTAATTAATTAATTAAATCAATGTCACTATCAACATATAGAATCATTTTCATTCTCCTTGCTCTTTATCTCTTCTAGAATTATCATCAATCATGAGTAACCAGGAATTGAAGCCTTCGGATTCGGATATATGACATTGGACATAAAATTGACATCCATGTCTTAGTTCTTGCTTTGCATTTTGAAATGACAAGAAAAAAAAAACCATTTTGGGCTGACACTGGCATTCGACCAACTGGGTTCATGGACCAACGTGCTTACTCCTAGAGAAGTAGAGTACTGTTTTAGTAGAGTCTAGGAGTACTTCAGGCTTCACGATATCTAATGAAGTTCATACCAAGAGGTCACGGGTTCAAGCCGTGAAAATAACATCTTACATAAATGCGGGGTAAGACTGCGTACAATAGACCCTTATAATCCGGCCCTTCCCTGAATTTCGTGCATAGCGAGAGTTTAGTGCACCGGGCTGCCCTACTTTAGTTGTTTCTTTAATATGCGACTGATGTAAAGAGCAAAAGCAATCTTATTTGAGTTTATCTTGTGTACACAGAAAGTGTGAATCGTTTATACATTATTGTATATGGTAAAAATCGAGCATACATGATTCTACGGGTTCGAGGGTATGTCTCGAGAATGAGCCGGTATCGAAGCAAGTTCGGGCTCAGAGAATATGAAGACTAAGGGATCGAGATCATGCTAAATCGACACCACAGTAACAGAATCACGAGATATCCGCGATCGACCACCTGTCTCGGCAAGAATCTCGGAACCGATATAACCATTAACGGTTAATGGTATCAATCATGTATGTTACTTCCGAAATTAGAGTCATACCTTATTTAGGATTCCTCTACTATATAAAGAGGAATCATGTTCATATGTAAGACAACAAATTATCATTATTATCGTCTTATGCACTTACCACTTACACCATTATTGAGAAATACAAAGCACTCTGCTCTTTATTCGCTCTTAACTTTTTATAGCTCTTATTGTTCATATTACTATTGTTGCTCTTACTGTTCTCCGCACTTGGTCTCGAGTCTAATTCAGATGGGGGTCGATAACTTGCAATTACACGGGTTTGATCCATTTAAATCGTTTAATTCCTTTATTTATTTAGCTATTTATTAATTGGCATTGAATTAGATCACATATCCGTCGATCCTAAAGGGAAGGGACTCCAAAAATTTGTGCAAAAACCGTTCCCTCCAAGTGCGGCTCCGAAACCCATACCAAAGAAGTTCAAGATGCCCGATATACCAAAATACAACGAGACCTCGGACCCCAATGAGCACGTTACCTCTTATATGTGTGCTATCAAAGTAAATGGTTTAGAAGACGATGAAATCGAGTCAGTATTACTAAAGAAATTAGGGGAGACCCTGTCTAAGAGAGCTATGACTTGGTATCACAACTTGCCACCAAACTCTATCGATTCATTCGCCATGTTGGCAGATTCATTTGTAAAGGCACACGCTGGAGCTATAAAGGTTGCAAATAGAAAATTAGACCTCTTCAAGGTGAAGCAGAGGGACAACAAGATGCTACGAGAGTTTGTATCTCGATTGAGTTGCCACCGGTTACCGACGATTGGGCTGTCCAGGCTTTCATCTAGGGATGAAACGAGCGGAGTTCGATCGCATCACGCCAACTGAAGCAAAATTTGATAGAGTATCCGGTTGTGACTTGGGCAGATGTTCACAACCGATATCAATCGAAGTTTAGAGTCGAGGACGACCAACTGAGTGCCCCCTCAGGTTCAGTGCATCCTAATCGGTCGACAGGTAAAAATAAAATAGATGTTGCTAGAGAATCAAGGTCGAACAAAGATCGGTATCAGCCATATGATTCAGAAAGAAGGATTAACCATCCCAGACGTAATTCTACCCGGAACGATCAGAGGGGTGACCGAGGACAGAATTCTTGGGGACTCACGAGCAAAACTGGATTCGACAAATATACAGATCCCACAGAAGCACCCCGATTATCAGAGTACAATTTCAGTGTCGATGCCTCGAGTATCGTATCAGCCATCGGGAGGATCAAAGACACTAGGTGGCCCAGACCTATACAAATCGATCCCTCTCAAAGGAATCCAAACCTAACGTGTAAGTACCATGGCATGCATGGCCATAGGACCGAAGACTGCAGAAAATTAAGAGAGGAAGTAGCTCAACTATTCAACAAAGGTCACCTCCAAGAATTCCTCAGTGATAGAGCCAAAAAACACTTCAGGGAAAGAGACTCCAATAGAAAGAACGAGCAGGAAGAACCTCATTATGCTATCCACATGATCGTCGGCGGGGTCGACGTCCCACAAGTACCTATATTCAAACGCACCAAAGTATCGATCACAAATGGAGAAACGGACTCGAGACTATGTGCCCGAAGACACTCTCTCGTTCGATGACGAAGAAGCAGAAGGCATCTCACGGCCGCACAATGACGCCCTGGTAATTTCTATTTTGCTAAACAAAATTCAAGTTAAACGTGTTATCGTGGATCCAAGTAGCTCAGCAAAAATAATAAGATCGAGGGTCGTAGAGCAGCTTAGCCTGCTAGACCAGATTATACATGCATCACGAGTCCTAAACGGCTTCAACATGGTTAGTGAAACAACAAAGGGAGAAATAATCTTTCCAGTAAACGTGGCTGGGACCATCCAAGATACAAAATTTCATGTCATCGAAGGAGACATGAGGTACAATGCACTGCTCGGAAGGCCATGGATCCATAACATGAGGGCAGTATCGTCGACCCTTCACCAAATGATGAAGTTCCCAACAGTTGCTGGTGTGAAAACGGTTTATGGGGAACAACACGCAGCAAAGGAGATATTTAAAATCGACGAGGTGACACTGATACCAGCACCTTCGACTTTAGAAAAGTCGAGCACCAAAGATAAGAAAGCAGCCAAATAGCAATCACCGTTCCCAGACTCGACCGAATCAGATAAACAGGTAATCGAAGAAGATGAAGAGGATTTTCTCACTCCTCGAACTTTTGTCGTTCCCGAAGAATCGGATGCAACCAAATCAACGGTCGAAGAGCTGGAACAGGTGATACTCATCGAGTATCTACCCGAACGTAAGGTATACCTAGGAACAGGGTTAACCCCGAACTTAGGAAAAAACTCATTCAATTTCTTATTGATAACATGGATTGCTTTGCATGGTCCCACTTAGACATGCCAGGAATCCCACCCGAGGTCACAACTCATCGGTTGAGCCCGGATCCCAAGTTCAGACCGATAAGGCAAAAGAGAAGGCCTCAGTCCGAGGTGAAGCACGCATTCATAAGGGAAGAGGTAACTAAACTTCTTAAAATAGGGTCTATTTGGGAAGTCAAATATCCGAGTGGTTAGCCAACATAGTCGTAGTCCCCAAAAAGGGGAACAAACATAGAATGTGTGTAGATTATAAAACATGTCTGAAAGACTCTTTTCCTTTGCCTAACATCGATCGAATGATCGATGCTACGACTGGCCACGATATTCTTACTTTTCTCGACGACTATTCTGGGTACAACCAAATCCAGATGGACCCAGAAGACCAGGAAAAAACTTCTTTTATCACTAAGTATGGAACTTACTACTATAATGTAATGCCCTTCGGGCTAAAAAACGCGGGGGCTACATATCAACGCCTAGTTAACAATATGTTCGAAGAACAGTTAGGAAAATTAATGACAGTTTACATTGACGATATGTTAGTTAAGTCCCTCGTGCAGAGGACCATTTGACTAGTTTGCAGGAGACATTCAAAATCTTGATGAAATACAACATGAAGCTTAACCTCGAAAAGTGTGCTTTCAGGGTCGGCTCGGGCAAATTCCTCGGCTTCATGGTGTCAAATCGGGGAATTGAGATCAATCCCGAAAAGATTAAGGCCATCGAGGACATCACCGTCGTGGACAGCATAAAAGTCGTTCAGAGGCTAACCGGACGGATAGCTGCCCTAGGCCGGTTCATATCGAGGTCATCAGAGAAAAATGGTTTTACATGGACTCCGAAATATCAGCAAGCATTGGAGGAATTAAAACGGTACATATCGATTCCACCTTTGCTTCACACCCTAAAGGAAGATGAGAAGCTATACATATACTTGGCGGTGTTAGAGATAGCGGTAAGTGGAGTACTAGTTCGAGAAGAACAAGGTACGCAGTTTCTAGTTTATTACGTGAGTCGGACCTTAGGAGATGCTGAATCCAGGTATCCACACCTAGAAAAATTGGCACTTGCGTTAATAAGAGCATCTATAAAACTAAAGACATATTTTCAGTGGCATCCTATATGTGTTATTATCACATATCCCCTTCGAACAAGCCCGAGTTATCGGGCCAATTGGCCAAATGGGCCGTCAAACTAAGCGGGTATGATATTGAATATCAACCCCGAACGACCATCAAGTCTCAAATATTAACAGACTTCGTGGAAGATTTTTTGCCAACCTCGTACCCGAAGTGGAAAAGGAACTTATGCTAAAATCGGGTACATCATTGGGGGTATCGACCCTCTTCACGGGCGGAGCCTTGAATGTGAAAGGGTTCGGGCTTGGTATTGTTTTGCAACTGCCTACGGGCAATGTTATTAGACAATCGATTAAAACTGCCAAACTGACTAACAACAAGGCCGAGTATGAGGCTATAATTGCAGGTCTCAAACTAGCTAAAGGCTTGGGAGCGGAAGTCATCGAAGCTAAATGTGACTCCCTACTGGTAGTTAACCAGGTAAACAGAACCCTTGAAGTTCGAGAGGACAGGATGCAAAGGTACTTAGACAAATTGCAGGTCACTTTGCACCGTTTCAAAGAGTGGACTCTGCAGCATGTACCTCGAGAACAAAATACTGAGGCCGATGCACTTGCCAATTTGGGATCGTCGGTCGACGAAGACAAAGTCAGCTCGGGGACTGTCGTCCAACTCTCGAGGTCTGTAATCGAGGAAGGGCACGCCGAAATCAATTCTACAAGCTTAACCTAGTATTGGAGGAACAAATACATCGAATATTTGAAGAACCGGAAGCTACTGTCGGATCCCAATGAATCGAGGAACTTACGAACTAAAGCCGCTCGGTTCGCATTAGACGAAAACAGAATGTTATACAGAAGGACGTTCGATGGTCCATTGGCAGTATGCTTGGGGCTGGGAGATACTGACTATGTTTTACAAGAAATCGACGAAGGCACTTGTGGGAACCATTCTGGCGCCAAGTCACTAGTTCGAAAAGTCATCAGAGCAGGATACTATTGGGATAGCATGGAGAAAGATTCTAAGGAGTTCGTTCGAAGATGTGACAAATGTCAAAGGTTTGCACCAATGATTCACCAGCCTGATGAATAGCTTCTCCGGGTTCTATCCCCATGGCCATTCATGAAATGGGGAATGGACATCGTCGGTCCTCTGCCGTCGGCCCCGGGTAAAGCTAAAGTCATATTATTTATGATTGAATATTTCGCTAAATGGTTTGAAGCACAGACCTTTGAGAAAGTCAGAGAAAAAGAAGTGATCGACTTCATATGGGATCACATTGCATGTCGATTCGGGATACCTACGGAAATAGTATGTGATAATGGCAAACAATTCATCGGTAGTAAAGTGACAAGATTCCTCGAAGATCACAAAATAAAGAGTATACTATCGACGCCATATCACCCTAGTGGAGATGGATAGGCCGAATCAACAAATAAAACTATCATCCAAAACTTGAAGAAAAGGCTAAATGAAGCCAAAGGGAAAGTGGAGAGAAAAATTGGCCGAGGTTCTATGGGCATATCGGACGACATCGAAGTCCAATATCGGAGCAACTCCGTTTTCTTTAGTCTATGTCTCCGAAGCCTTAATACCTGTCGAAGTCCGAGAGCCCATTTCCAGGTTTTGACATCCAACGGAAGAATCAAACCACGAGGCAATGAATACTAGCCTCGAATTGTTAAATGAAAGACGAGAAATGACACTCGTTGGAATGGTTGCGCAAAAGCAATGAATCGAGAGGTACTACAATAGAAGAACCAACCTTCGACACTTCAAAGTCGGGGACTTGGTCTTAAGGAAAATCACCATCAATACTCGAGACCCTAATAAAGGAAAACTCAGTCCTAACTGGGAAGGACCCTATAAAATCCTCGACATAGTCGGGAAAGGATCGTACAAGATAGGAATAATGGACGATGAGCCATTGTCGAATAATTAGAACATATCACTCCTCAAGCGATATTATTTCTAAGGTATGGATTCTCTCCTTTTTCATTTACTTAAATATTCGAAACTAACTTGTTGTAGGTATCCAGTCCAAGAAATTGAGACCTCACGTTTTAAAGTATACGTTGCACTCTTTTTCCCTTAGATCGGTTTTTATCCCAAATGGGTTTTTCCGGCAAGGTTTTTAATGAGGCAATGACTATGTGCTACCTGGGGGTAACTCAACAGTATCCAAGGCTTCTTTGCAATCAACCTCGAATGAACCGTGTCCATATAGATTAGCCGAATCCCAACAACAAAACATGTACGCATGTGTGAATAATACAAAGAAGCACTCTCTTTTTTCTCAAACATATCGTGTTTGAAGTAGAATTTCTATTAAACGAGTCAATGTACTTATGATCTATTGTGCAAAACTAACACTTGCGAAAAATGGCCCAAGGGCCAGTGCAAGCGTACCTCGAACACTCGGGGACTACCTACTCTAGCTATCTAAGTTCGAAATCATAAGACCTCAAAGAGGCATCCCCCGATATATAGGCCAAGGCCATCACACTCGGGGACTAACATTTCGAACAAGTTTGAAATGCTATCGGGAAACAAGTCCAAGGCTACGGCCATGTTAAAGGCTACGGTCATATAAAAGGATTACGACCAAAATAATGCATCTCAGAGGCGTCTGACTTCTTCCATAAACTAAAGGCCTTCAAACACTTTGAAAAATCAGTTAAAAAAGGCTACCCTCGGCAAAGCAAACAAAAAAGGGCTTCGATAAAATCAGCCATCAAAAAATTTAAAGGCTTCGATAATATCAACCTTTGAAAAAGCCTCAAGAGGTATTAAATTATCTTAACACAAACGAGTTAAGAAAAAATTGGGTTCCGATCGTTGAACCCTCGAAAAACCCAACGGGTACAAAAAGTACATGTTAAGGCACAAAGAAATTTTCACTAAGTCTTTTAGCCGAAAAGAGGGAAACATTATAGTTGTTTTTAGAGGCCGAATTGGCCCAAATTAAAGAGCCTAAGGGCCAATATAAAAGAGCCTAAGGGCCGATCCAATAATCCTAAAGGTCAATACGATTAGATTTCGATACCTCGCTCTCACTCAATTCGAACCCAAGGGTTCGGTTATTACGAGCTTAAGCAAACGATTAACTATAACTCGAATATTCGCATGAAAGGTATAACAGTGAGCTCAAAAGCTTAACAATCATTGATAAAATCACTTTAGGGTCTAACCTATTCTATAAAACTATCTGAGCTTGATTATCTAAGATAGCTGATGCGAGACTAAATTGCATAGTTTAACATGTGATATACCTTACATTTTATGCGC
>ML375061.1:3773-24848 GCA_005239525.1 Nicotiana knightiana
AAAAAAAAAAAAAAAAACAATTGATTGATTGAAAAATGAAAAAAAAGAAAGAAAAAGAATGAGGGAAAAGAAGCAAAAAAAAAAAAAAGAGTGATGATGAAATGAAAAAAAGGGAGAACAAGAAAAAAAATAAAGTGAAAGCAAAACAGAAAGAGGAAAAACAAAACAAAAATCGAAACAAAAACAAAAATGTTTTCCTGAACTACGTTCGACTTGATTCCGAAAAGATACGTAGACAGCCTCTCCCTGGGGTTCAGTCACACCAAAACAAAATTTCACATTTCCCCAAGAGTTTAAGCTGGGGCAAAGGTTGTGATCAGCAACGTTTGCGCATGAAAGGTTCCAAAGCTGTAGCTCNTCGACGGTGATAAGAGAAACGAGAGAGATTAGTTGGTGAAACTCGCAAAGGGCGCCGCTAATCGACAAGGATAATGGATCACTGATATAGACACAGTCCGGGGCAAGGTTTCTGGATCTCAAGGTGATAATTGTGATAAATTTCTTAGAGTCGGGCGGTTTACGTAGATCAGGCATCCAGTTCAAATGGCATGTCATGTTCATTGAAGTCCGCATGCACTCCAGATAAGTCCTTCTTTCCTTTCCCCGAAAGGGACACCTTTTGTTTAAATTCGTTGTCCATCCTGTCGTTTATTTTTCTTTTGAATCCCTTCGGTCTAACTCTGTCCCGAAACTAAGGCAAAGAAAAGATGGCAAGACTGATTTACAGGGCTCTCATTTGACACGGGCTAATATGCAAAAGGCACCCAGCCTCATCAGGGGCATCGAGTCGATCCCGACTGGCCGAAGCGGTCGATACTTCAAACTCAAAGCCATGAAAGGAGGAAGTCGAATTGAAGTGCCTATAAAGGCGATTGAAGTTGAAAGGTTGAGCCCCGCGTGGCCAACCATCTTGACAAGGTTTGAAAAAATATTCCAAATGACCTAAAGTTACAGTTGGAAGAAAAGTCAGAAATGAAAAGCCAATAAAAGCGAAATAAAGTAGGAAAGGTTAAGTCCCACACGACTGATAGTCACAGCAGAATTCGAGGGGCCAAAACTCCTCCCCAATACTCTGAAAATCCGAAAGAAAAAGCAAGTGAAAAGCCCACAAAGGCAAAATAAAATGATTGGGTCCCACGTGACCGATCGCCATGGTGAAATCTAGAAAGCCAAGGTCCCTGGGATTAGAGATGAAACCCAATCCCCAGCAAGCAAACAAGAAAGCAAGTGATTGAGATCTCCGTCAAAAGAACTGAGATCAAGCAGCTGAAAATCAAGGCTGCAAAACCAACCACCGTTTCAAACTAACGAATTGTTCTTTGCTTGAAAATAGGAAACAAGAAACAGGTGCAAAAGCAACCGTNTGTAATACTAAAAAATAAAAAAAAGAAAAAGAAGAAAGAAGAAATGAAGTTGAATGTGATGCGACTCTAAAAGTAGCATAGGATCCTCAACCCCTGGCCAAACATTTTCCAACCAAGGATACTCCAGTCCTCAGTTGATGCCAACATAGGGTCCCGCACCCAAGCAGACATCGGCATAACCTGGTGATCTCTTCCTCCTGACAACAACATAACCTGTTGATCACTTCCAGACACTGGCATAACCCAGTGATCTCTTTTTTAGGCAACAACATAACCTGTTGACCTCCCCGGACACTGGCATAACCCGTTGATCCTCCTGAAAAAAACATAACCTGTTGATCACTTCCAGACACTGGCATAACCCAGTGATCTGTTTTTCAGGCAACAACATAACCTGTTGACCTCCCCGGACACCGGCATAACCCGGTGATCTTTCTGACAACTGCATAACCTGTTGATCACTTCCAGACACTGGCATAACCTAGTGATCTCTTTTTCAGGCAACAGCATAACCTGTTGACCTCCCCGGACACCGGCATAACCCGGTGTACCTCCTGACAACAGCATAACCTGTTGATCACTTCCAGACGCATAACCCAGTGATCTCTTTTTCAGGCAACAACATAACCTGTTGACCTCCCCGGACACCGGCATAACCCGGTGATCCTCCTGACAACAGCATAACCTGTTGATCACTTCCAGACACTGGCATAACCCAGTGATCTCTTTTTCAGGCAATAGCATAACCTGTTGACCTCCTCGGACACCGGCATAACCCAGTGATCCTCCTGACAACAACATAACCTGTTGATCACTTCCAGACACTAGCATAACCCAGTGATCTCTTTTTTAGGCAAGATCATAACGTGTTGACCTCCCCGGACACCGGCATAACCCGGTGATCCTCCTGACAACAGCATAACCTGTTGATCACTTCCAGACAATGGCACAACCCAGTGATCTCTTTTTCAGGCAACAACATAACTTGTTGACCTCCTGGACACCGGCATAACCTGGTGATCCTCCTGACAACAGCATAACTTGTTGATCACTTCCAGACACTTGCATAACCCAGGGATCTCTTTTTCAGGCAACAACATAACCTGTTGACCTCCCCAGACACCGGCATAACCAGGTGATCCTCCTGACAACAACATAACCTGTTGATCACTTCCAGACACTAGCATAACCCAGTGATCTCTTTTCAGGCAACAACATAACTTGTTGACCTCCCCGGATACCGACATAAACTGGTGATCTTCCTGACAATAGCATAACCTGTTGATCATCTTCCAGACACTGGCATAACCCAATGATCTCTTTCTCAGGCGACAACATAACCTGTTGACCTTTCCAGACACCGGCATGAACTTGTGATCTTTTTCTTTACAACGGCATAACCCGTTGATCCTTCCCCAGACACCGGCATAACCTGGTGATCTTTTCTTGACGACAACATAACTTGTCAATTTTCTTTCCAACATAGGGTCTCCACTCCCTAGTTGATTTTACCTTTAGGCATAGGGTATCCACTCCCTAGTCTACAATAACTCCGGGTGCACCATTCCCGGCTTTTCATTGCTTTCAATAATAAAGTAGCATAGATTTTATTACAATAACTCACGGAATTTTCCTAGTGAAAACTGGGGCTAAAAATTTCATTCGTTTGCTTTGATTTTGCGCAGGTTACACTGAATTTGAGACGACCAAAAGAAGATGTCTCAATTCAAAATAAGAGAAAAGAAGAAAAGAAAAGAGTTGGACCCCAAAGTACAGAAACGGAAAAGATGTGGACCGCTCAAGACAAGATTGAAGTCACAAGCGGTGCGTGTCCTGTCTTGACCCAAAAAGTTGAAGAAGATGGAACCAGCACCTATGACTAACAAGCATCAAGATTCAGATCGGAGTCTGTATAAAGAAGCAGCCAAGACTCGAGATCAAGCTTCAGAAGACTCATAGATAGGGATCTTGTAACTCGTCGTTGATAGGTTTAGTTTAGTCTTTTTCATTTTTGATTTTGGTGTAATAAGGAGCTCAGCAAGCAGTAAGCAGCAGCAACAGCAGTGAAATCACAGCTTTCCGGTAGTCCCAGCTACCAAAACTTCCAGAACTACACTGACCTGATTCCTTTATAGCCAAGGATATGTAGGCAACCTCTGAAGCAAGGTTCGGTCAAACTTTTTCAAAATGCTTCCAAATGGAGTACCAAACGGGCAAAAATTGCTCGTAGTTGCTCACTTTATCTTTGCCCGAAAACNAGACTCGAGATCAAGCTTCAGAAGACTCATAGATAGGGATCTTGTAACTCGTCGTTGATAGGTTTAGTTTAGTCTTTTTCATTTTTGATTTTGGTGTAATAAGGAGCTCAGCAAGCAGTAAGCAGCAGCAACAGCAGTGAAATCACAGCTTTCCGGTAGTCCCAGCTACCAAAACTTCCAGAACTACACTGACCTGATTCCTTTATAGCAAAGGATATGTAGGCGACCCCTGAAGCAAGGTTCGGTCAAAAAGCTTTTTCTAAATGCTTCCAATGGAGTACCAAATGGGAAAAAATTGCTCATAGTTGCTCACTTTATCTTTGTCCGAAAACTCTTCATGTTCTCGAGCAAAGAGGGGCAGCTGTGAACACCCAATTTTTGCCCCGCATGGAAATTACTCCTAAAAAATAATCAAAAAATAACTTTTAACGAATTTTAGGAACTTTTCTTTATTTATTTGTATGTCATGCATATTTAATACTTCAAAATTACAGAAAAATCGTAAAAATTCTCACATTTTGATTTCATGCCATTTTAGGTTCAATTTGCATTTTTAGGAATTAATTACTTATCAAGTTGTAGAATTAATACATTAAAATTACAACAAAAATACTTTAGTAATTTCATATGCATTTTTAGTTAAATTAATTTAGTTAGTTGTTAGAACCAAAAAGTAAGTAGTTCAATTTTGCAAATTAAGTTTGATTTAGGAAATTTGGATGACCACGTTTGAAAATATATTGATTTGATTTATTGAAGGAAAATGGGGGCTTTGTTTTCTTAAAAAATCGGATGGCCCAGATTTGCATGACCCAAAATTTTCCTAACCCATCTCCCTTACTAGCCAACTCTCAAACCTGGCCCAGTCCCTTCCCCATTCATTATAACCCCCTTCACCTTAACCCTAAGGGGGGCCTGAAAAAAAAAATTAGAAAAAGAAGCCCTTCGCTTTAGATCCCCATCCGCCGTTTTCCTCATCCCCTCTCCATCTTCACCAAGAAAAAACATAGACCCTCCTTTCATAGCAACCTAGCTGGATCCGCCACCTCCCCCTCATGGACCTAACCCTAGCAACGACGCCCCTCTTTCTTCTTGCTGGAGCTCTTCATTGACAACCTGAAAGAGAACCCCCTAGACCCCTTAAGCGTCGTTTCCCCCCTCCTGTCGGACTGGCTCGTCTTCAACAAAAATAGACCCAAGATTAGAAGAGAAATCAGATCCCCCTTGACAAAAGAAGGAGAAGCGTTGTTCCCTTCTCTTCTGCTATTCTTGACATTTCATCTTGAACAAACTCAATGATCTGATCTCAATCGAAGGGACAACCATGGCTGGCCTTCTTCTTCCTTACTAAAACAACACTCCCCTCCATTGAAGAGAAGCTTCAACAGCAACACAAAAAATAGCAACAAAAAAATAGATCTGAAAGTCGAAAATTTAAGGAAAAATCTGAAAACAAAAGAAGGAGCCCTATTCAAAATCATCACTCACTTTCGCTCATGTTGCTGTTGCTGGATTGTTGAGCTCTGTTTCGATTCGGACTTCGTCTTCTTCATTATTCATTTTCATTTTAAGGTACGGTTCGATTTGAAACTTTGCAATTCAGTTTGGTTAAATAAAGTTCACAATGTTGTTGTATTTTGCTTCTTAAGATCCGAATATGTCGCATGACAATTCTATATCAGTGTGAGTGTTTTTCTTATTTATAAATGTAGTAAACCATTTCTGTTCTTCAAACTACTAGACTTTTTGGTTTTTTGTATAGTGGATTTGCTGTAACACTACTGGTTTGCTAAATTAGTGTAGTTGGATATTCTTTGTACCTCCTTTCTTTTTATCCATATCTTCATCATTTCATATGTCCTGTTCTGTCTCATCTGTATGTTGAATTTGTTTTTCACCTTGTGCTGATGGATCTTCATTTAAAGTAAACACTTAGTCAATGTGCCGTTTTTTGCAAATTCCAATGTGAAATGTTTGCTATAGTTTATTTGGCTAAGGACATCTATGAATTGAAAGTGTAAATATCTTTTTGATTTGGAGTTCATAGTGGATTAGTATATGAACACTAAATTAATCTGAAATATCTTAATGATCGTTTCCTTTTTACTGTTTTTCTCTTGATGAATGTTCGTTGATCATTTGATAGCCGTTTAATGGTAATCAAAATAAGATATTCAGAGGTTAATAATTGCATATTTAGGCACGAGCTGGTGTAATTTGCAATTTAAGACCTAGGTGAAGTTTTACTTCTGTTGGATAGTGTTGTTGGGTTATATAGCTGGTAGGCATCTGTTATTGAACTCCCTAAAGTAAAAATGTTCAAATGTATCAGTTTGTTGGTGCAAATATGAATATCTAATTGGATCATTTTTTCATTTCTGTGCACTTCAATTATTCAATTAGTCACTGTATATTCTGTAAGATTCTTGCACCCGCAACTCTAATTACAAATAGGTTCCATAAATCCATAGACTTTCACAATAATCTCAAACTTAGTCCTTGAACAAAATTATACCTTGTAGTCCAAAAAATACCTCCGTCACTCTTAGACTAGCATTACAAATAACTTAGAAAAAATAAAGACTTATGGAAAATTTGCTTGAAATAAGCAATTAAATCATCGTGACCATAATCATGATTACATAATCTACACTCGAGTTTGCAACTCATGCTACCCGACTCTAACTCAAAACATTAGTTAAAATAAACATGTTGTAAATCGCGGGTACATTTCATGTGGTGTGGTTTGCAACGTGTCCAAAAATAACAAGTGCACGTTATCGTGACTTGTATTATAATAATTCCATAAATATTAAAAAGCGGCTAAAAAGTAAGAAGGCTAAAATGCACAATAGGTTTAAAATATGTAAATAATTAGATAATTAGGCCAAATATTAATAGTTAAGCGACCGTGCTAGAACCACGGAACTCGGGAATGCCTAACACCTTCTCCCGGGTTAACAGAATTCCTTACCCGGTCTTCTGGTTCGCAGACTTTAAAACGGAAAAATTTCCTCGGTTTGGGATTTCAATAAATAAATGGTGTCCCGTGACACCGTAAAAAATCTGGGTGGCGACTCTGAAATTAATAAATAATCCCAAAATCGAGTAATGTCACTTAAAGTGGAAAAACTCCCTTATTACCCCTTCATTAATCCATGGGTAGTGGAAAGAGGAGGTGTGACAGGTATGGCTGCAAACGATGTCACTTCTACTTCAAAAGGAGCTGATGCGGCAACCTCAACTTCAACTGGCGGTTGTACCTGTACCACAATGGGATTGAGCGTGATTGCAGGATTCTTAGGATCACCACCTTCCCGAATAAGCCTGATTGACCCCTCGGGATCCCACTCTTCATCAGTTTCTATTACATTGACTCCTTCACTCCTGTGATCTGGGAGGGGATTGTTACGGGCATTGGGTGCGATTTCCTTCGCCTGTATGACCTTGGCATCAATCAGTGTTTGGATCTTATCTTTCAAGGTTCGACATTCATCAATAGTGTGTCCCTTCATACCAGAATGGTATGCACATGTCTTGTTTGGGTTGACCTATTGAGATGAGTTTTCCATAGCCAAAACGAGAATAGGGGTGACATATCATGCAGCTTTTAATCTTTCATACAACTGGTCGATGGTTTCAAAATAGGGGTGTATTTTTTGGGTGGTTTGCGATCAAAATTGGCCTAGGTTTTTGATAGTTTGGACGAGATGGAGGTGAATGATAATAGGTTGGTTGGGTATTATAGTTATGGTAGGCAGTAGCGGGTTAAGGATATCTAGGAGGTGAAGGATGGTATGTGGGTGGAGGTGTTTGGTATACAAATGGAGATTTTGGACCTTGGGCAACCATTACTGTCCCCACTTCTTTCTTCTTTGATATGCCACCTGATTGTAGTGCTTTGTTCATGGCATGCATTGCCTCGAAATTCGTTACCATTCCACTTTTGATACCTTCCTAGATTCTTTCTCCGAGCTTGATGATATCGGAGAACTTGTGATTCTCGATTACCATTAACCTTTCATAATATTGTGGATCATGAGCTCTGACAAAGAACTTGTTCATCTGCTCTTCATCTAATGCCGGCCTAACCTTTGTTTCTTCTGACCTCCACCGAGTAGCATACTCACGAAAAGTCTTAGTGGGCTTCTTCTTGAGATTCTGGATATAGAAGACATCCAGTGATTTTTCCGTGTTGAATCTGTACCTATCCATGAAGTCTGATGCCATGCTTACCCAATTAGCCCATTTTTTGGGATTTTGACTTATGTACCAAGATAGAGCATCTCCAATAAGGTTTCTCATGAATAGCTTCGTGCAAATCCTTTCGTCCTTTCCAACCCCTACGGGCTTGTCACATTAAGTTCTCAAATGAACCTTTGGGTCACCCGTTCCATCAAACATTTAAAACTTAGGAGGTTTGTAACCCTCCGACAGTTCCACATCTGGCTGAATGCACAAATCTTCGTAATTCAGACCTTCGATTCCTTTGCCTCTTTCAACACCCTGAACTTGGCTTGTGAGTTTCTTGAGCTCCTCTGCCATGTTCTTAATGAGCAGGTCCTTCTCGGCGAATTCTGCTATATATGAGATTAGTTGAGTAGAGTGGGGTAAGGTTTCCACGTATATGGGGTTGTTTTGGTGAATGCTAGAAGTTTGGGTATAGTGGTGATAATTGGTTGAATTTTGAGGATCGGGGATAGGCTGTGGGGTATTCTGAGGAGTGTGGTAAGTGGGTTGCGGATATTGAGTCGGGAGATGCTGATGTTCAGGCGGTGTAGGTACGTGTAAAGGATTTCGTGGAGGGGTTGTATATTGGTGAGGTGTGGGAGGATTCTACGGGCGTTGGTTGGGCGTATTCTGAGGAGGTACTGCGTTTTGGGGTATTTGGATGGTTGATATCCGGGACATTTAGTGTGAGGGAGAGGTTTGCCAATTTACGGACCTGCTCAATCTCACCTTGTAGTTCAAGTGTCTTCCTTTCAAGCCACAAAACCAAGTCATTTGGTGCCGGAGTACTCCGACCATCAGAAGTTTCCACATTCTCAGCATGTGCGGTGTTGTCTCCATTCATATTATCCATCTTAGCTTTTCCTTTGCTTTTTGGTACACTTGGAGGAGGAGGAGGTGGAGGCCCTCTGGATATGGTATGGTAAGCTGATGATGCAGTGTGCATGAACCAACCTTTGGGAATGGGAATAATCAAAAAGAAAGAAAAACAAAAAGTAACCAAGTTAGTGAGAATTCCAAAAAAATGTTTGCAATATTTAAACACATATTTCGGGAATGTAAATTCGCGTCCTAGTTTGGGAGCCTCGATGTGCCCGAGGTAGACCTAGAAACAAGTAGATTTGGAGAAATTTAATGCCAATAATTGCCTCATTTTATTAATGTAATAAATAAGATGAATCTAAAACGACACCAAATAAGATAAGTCACTAATGGCACTTGGCCCTTTACATTCGAAAAGCAAGAATAAATAAACCTAATCTACTTGGTCCCAGAAGGACCTTCTCCAGGCCTGATTCTCTTGGCTCCATCGAGCAGGTTCCCCAGGTCGCGCATGTCCAACAGCAGGTATGCCCTTGCTAGACGTCCTCATTCGCTACCTTCAGCCTTCTAGCAGTCTACGACTCTTTTCCTCATCTTCCCTTCCAGATCCATTCTACCCTGCTCCAGATATTCCCATCTTTCATTCGACCTAGTAGCCATTTCCCTCCATTCATTGATCAGTTCCATATCAGTCTTATGTTGTTCCAGATGCTCGGCCTCGGACTCGTGAACTCTTTTGCGCAGTCTGTTGTATTTCACCTGTGCTTCATCAATTTCATCTATGACTCTGTTTCCTCGACCGACCCCCAGATCGACTATTCCCGCTATGTTGTCTTCCAACCATGATGGGTAAAAGTGCATATGCCCTGTGTGATATCAGTTTGGCTCGATGGTGTCCCTTTCCACAATAATCTCCAGGTTCCACATATGTTGAGATTCACATTTGTATGGGATGTCTTCATCTTGAAAATACGCCCTGTAATGACTCATTTTGGAGACTCGCGGTATGACTTGCTTTCTCCCAACTTGTCTCATGACCCTAATAGGAACATAATGGTGTATGCCCCTTTACCCGATCAACACCAAGTGTGGAATATCCCTAGATCTGATGATGAACTTACTAATGGGTAACCATTCGAACATCCATTGAACCTGGTCCTCAGTCAAGTTGTCGAAAAATTGCACCCATTATGTGGCATTCTCCGGTTGAGCAAACCTATCTGGGATAAAGGTCATTCTCTTGGGATGATGAAAAGCTATGTGATCATTCCACGGCCTTCGTGGAAACTCTTGGCGGTATTGACCTTTCTGGAGATGTTCTAGCAACCAAATTTGTAGTAGCAAATTACAATCCTCGAAGTGTTTGAACCCCTTCTGGCAGCGATCCAAGGCCAGATATATGTCTGCTATAATCATAGGGACAATAGTATATGTTTGCCCCTCAATTCCCTCCATTAAGGCTTTAATTACCATGGCCAGTCTAGTGTGAATTCTGTCCATTTTTCTTGGGAACAATATCATACCCAAGAAGCAGACGATGAACACGAAAACCCTGAGATAAATCCAACCCAAGGAAGTAATGGAGAACTCGTCATGAAAGATACGATAAGATTTGATGTGACCGTATCGTTCATAAAGGAAGTCGAAGGGTATGTAGGACTTCATCAAACACACCAAGTCGTCATTCTTTCTCAAACCCATCATTTTCAAAAACCTTTTGGGAGTGCGATTTTTTGGTGCCAATAAATCGGGACTGTCCAAAGGTAGTCCAGCGAATCCCCCTATTTCCTCCAAAAGAGGGGTCATTTCTGTGTTGCCAAAACGGAACACAACTCTTTCTCCGTCCCAGAACATAGTGGAAGCTTCGGTCAACATGTTGTTTGGTTGGATATCTAATAAGGAAGGTAAGTTTCCCAAGACCATTTTCACATGCTTTTTGTCGCTTGATGGAAGGTCTTCCCACCAATCTAGCAACAATGGTGGTATGTTATGGACCATGCCGAACCTGGGGACTTCGTGCCTTATTTTCTGCAAAATTAATAAGGTTAGACCCTTTCCCCCTCCGAATTTGACTATTTATACATTAATGATTAGCATATTGGCACTTATTTCTCCAAATTAATGCACAGATCATGGTTGTGTCCGTTGGAATTATGGAAACCCCAGTGGACAGGCTTTTCTTAAAGGGTTATTATGTGGACAACATATTAACCCAAGCTATATTTGACCATGATGCATGTACAATTATAATCAGAGTAAGGTTTCGATAGCGGACAACTTGAGGGGGAAAGACACGGAACCGTCGACTCCACTGCTGATCGACTAGTTTTACCGCAAATAAGCATTTTCGAATTCAAAGGGAGATATATAGGAAGAGCGCAAACACTTATCAAGTCTTGCTATGGTTTTAATTATGCACGAGTGGAATAGGATGTTGAGCATGATTTATGCAAACAGAAAATAGCACGTTGACATGTATTTGCATGATGAGAAAAAAATGATAAATGCGGTATTTAATAATTGTAAAGGCGTTAAGAAAGGAAAACAAGGAGACACGTCAGTTTCCATAGTAAAGAGTAATAAAACAGGAAAGAGAAATCGTAAATGACTGAAGATAAGGAAATAAATTCACATAAAGTGGGAAAGGGAAGGGGTATGCAAGTATTAGTGGAATAATAAAGACATGCTTGATGACTAATTCACAATCAGGTTCGTTATGGTAAGAACCTAAAAATATCCCCAGCAGAGTCGCCATACTGTCGCGCCGCCTTTTTCTCGCCTATAGGATCATCCCATGCACTACTTTGTAACTCCCTCAAGTCGGGGTGTTACTCATAGCATTATCGCACAGACTATCATCTCCTTAATACCCAATTACTATCTTTAATTTGTTTCCTAAGCGTTCTAGTAGATTCTAGCATGTTCCTTATGCGTGCACTACCTGTCCCTTGCCTATGGCCCTAGAGGTATTAGGACCACTATTTGGGATAGTTCTAGACCAACCTATGTTACTTAAAAATGTGAAATCTAGGCGACAAACAAAGACAAATAGGACTTTCACATAAAGAAGAAGTATGGGCTCACATTGGCCTCCACACATAGACAGCAAAATCACGCAATTGAATCAGCAAACTTTATTAACTTTGGGATCCTATAGGCAGGATATCTATGTGAGAAAACAGAGTGCAGAGATAGTTTTTGTTAATGCGAGCATTAAGATCTATTTGTTTGCCTGTTGATTTTTTTCAACATGAATCTGGGCACTTCAGGCAGTAATATGTCACAATTATAAACCCATAATCATTATTAAGTCCTACAAATATATTTCCTAAGTGGTTGACAATAGTGATTGAATTCAGAATCGATCGACAGAATCCTATAGGCATGAAATGTACAAGCTTATTAATTATAGACCTATAGACATGATTTCTAAGTGTAGCACTGATTTTAACTTATAAAGACAGGTTTTATTCCTTTTTCAATCCTATAGGCACCCTTTCTAATTACTGAATTGACTTAAAACTTATAGGCATGATTTCTAAATGCTGAAACTGGTTTTAGTCATTTAGACATGATATCTATTAACTGGATATGGGCAGAATTTAAACAGATTGCCAGGAAAGATAATTAGCTCAAACAAAAGGGTCCTATAGGCATGATTACTAATGCACGTTTGTTGAAAACATGCATAGACCCTATGAACATGATTTCTAATGTACAGAATTAAACGAAAGTCCTATAAGCAGGATCTCTAGTATGAAAATGTAATATACAGGATCAAAATGATCATGAAAGTCCTATAGGCAGGATTTTTAAACACAGTATGGTACTCACATAGTTAATCAACATAATTAAATCCTATATGTAGGATTTCTACCCAAGTTTAACAAAAGATATAAGTAAGCCCCCCCTAGCTTCACTAAATATTCCCATATCTGTTATTAGAGAGTTATTACAACCCAGAATATCAAATGAATTACATAATGGTAATAATTATACTATAGGGAGCCTTCATAGGCCCAAATAAACTTGGGAACCAGGCCTTCCACCATAACAACAACATAGTGATTCCTTCACAGTCCATTGGAAACAAGTTTCCAGTGTGTCAAAGTTCCCAAGGGCCTCAAGGACCCAGACGATGCTCACACTAGAACCACACATTCAGAAAGCAATTCATAAGAGATTGGAAAACCAGCCCCCAGTGTGTCAGAGTTCAGAGGAGTCTCATGTGGACCTAGGCAGTGCTCACACTGGGGTGGTTGAAAACCTAAGGGACTAGGAGTGGGGTTTTAAAATCAGTACATAAAAAAGAGTAGGGACAGGTTAAAAAAATAGTTTGATTTCAGATTAAAGAAAGTTTAGAACAAAGAGTTGCAGGCAAAACTGCACCAAGAAGCAAACAAAGTTCATACTTAACACATAGTTAAAATAAGTTGAAGTCTAGTTAAGCTAAATACGCATGTTAATACTTAAGACAATCATGGCTTAATTACAGAAACAATTAGGCAGAAACAGTTAAACTAGCTAGACACATGAATTAAGCAGACAAGGCACATGAGTTAAGCAACAAACTAATTGATTACATGTTTATAGTATCCTGAGGAATGAAAAGTTCAGAACATGTGTAATATTAGTGCATGAAACAAATTAAAGCTTAGGCTAACTTATGAGAGGATTCAAATTATTCAAAACAACTTAATCCTAAATTAACAGTGTTAGTAAATGGGATCATAGAATCATGTAAAGGATAGAATCATATTGGGAATTAAAGCATGCTAGTCGAGCAAAGCATAAAGAATGAAATACAAAGGGTTCATGCATACCAGTTAAGTGAGAAAGCAAGTAAATATGCCACAACAGTTAAACTCCAGAACCACTTGGCCTTGGCTTTCAGCCGGCCAAAACCAGAGGCACTTAGCACATAAATCAGAATAAGAGAGCCTAAGTTTTTAGTGAGAATCTGATAGTTCGAGTCTGTCTAAAGGGAGAGAGAGAAGGGGTTAAAATAGCACTGAATTAAGAAGACAAATAAGGTAATAAGTCAATCATACATAATTAACGAATGAAAATAATTCTAGAATCAATTTAAGTCAGGTTCAATCAATTATCATAACATAACATCGTATAATCAGGAAGGCACTACCTAGATTAAGGAAAGTATTACACAAAATCAATCAACAGTCAAATGCCGGATCAAATAAGGTAGGGAAATAATGAGAAAAGGGTAAATCGAACAAAATAAGGAAATATCGGTACCATACAAAAAGGAAAGACAAAAATCTCAGTAAAATATTTCAAAATCCTAATTTTTGGGGTAAACAATAAAATCAGCGGAGAAAACAAGGGTAAAAGTCACATGTTTCGTGGAATGAACATAGACAGGAACATATTCACATAAGCAAACAGATCGGGCCCTAAATAAAAGGTTTGAAACCCTAATTTAAGGGTAAGCCATAAGAATCGATAAATCAAAAGTAAAGAATTAAATGTTTTAGTAAAAAAATAATATAGAAAGAGAGTTATTAAAGAAAAACATAAGATTAAACCAAATCTGGTCCGAGTAAAGAGGGTTAAAACCCTAGTTTTAGGTAAGTAAAAGATTTAAAGAAAAATAGGTTGATTGAGGAGTAACAAAGTGAATATAGACGAAGAATAAGATTAAAACAAACTAAATTTGGTTCGAATGAAAAATCTGAAAACTCTAACTTAAAAATACGAAAATATTCGGACTCACAGAGATTAGAATGAGCACAGACGGAAATAACCAACAGATAAGAGATTTTGAACTAGATTTGGTTAGAATCTCTCAAGATCTACTTGCCATTAAAGGCGAGCAAGTTAAGTAACACCAAAGATGAGTATCCGGTAAAGAAAATAGGACCAAATAAGGTAGGACCAAATAAGGTAAGGGATCGCTAAATGATTCAATTTCTGGGCAGGAATCAAGGGGAAATGGGGTGACGACTGTGAGCATGTGATTTTTACTCGCCGTATCGTCCTATAAAAATCCCAATAAATCAATTGATTTTATGAATATTGGTTGATTCTTCAGTAATTAATTGTGAATTATTTGCATTGTTTACATATCCACGATTCATCTTTCAAAATCATTGAAAATTTTGTATTATGAAGTTATTAGTTATAATTAATTAAATAATAGATAATTGACGAGTATTTAACGTAATGTAGTTTTTAATAACTAATTACTATAAAAATTAATCATTTTATTCGATAAATCATAGATTTAATTAAGAACATATAATTGGTTGTTTTATTCTTAATTAATATGTAAATATATGAAAAATAAGGTTTGAAATTAATTGCTATATTTTTTGATTAAGTTAGAGTTTAATTTAATTAGAATAATTAAGTTAATTAACTAAGAAAACAAAATCGGACCTGGGCCAAGAAAGTCTCAGGCCCAACCCCTATTTTCTACGGGGCTTTTGCATCCGTACCCACTTTTTGTGCCACGTTTTAACTTATACCCGCTTTGTAAAAAAAATTACATCCGTACCCGCTTTTGCGCATAACTTCAGCATGCGGGGCTGAAGTAGGAAAGGCAATCACGCAAAACTTCAGTATTCTAGTAGATGAGCCTGAAGTAGCTTGCGAACTTCAGCTCTAGTAAATGGGGAACTTCAGCTCTAGAGATGAAGTTTTTGTCTTTGTAAATGCGGACTTAGCATACGGGGCTGAAGTTCCCTAGTTATAAAGACAAAAACTTCAGCATACGGACTGAAGTTCCCCCAGTTACACTGGGAAATTTCAGCTCTAGAGCTGAAGTTTTGTCTTTTGTAAATGGGGAACTTCAGCATATGGGGCTGAAGTTCCCAAGTTATAAAGACAACAACTTCAGCATACGGGGCTGAAGTTCCCCAGTTTACAAAGACAAAATTTCAGCTCTAGAGCTGAAGTTCTCTAGAGCTGAAGTTTTGTCTTTGTAACTGGGGAACTTCAGCCCCGTATGCTGAAGTTGTTGTCTTTATTTGTAACTGGGAAACTTCAGCTCTAGAGCTGAAGTTTTGTCTTAGTAACTGGGGAACTTCAGCCTCGTATGCTGAAGTTTTGTCTTTATAATTGGCGAACTTCAGCTTAACTTGTGAACTTCAGCTCAGCGAGGGAAAGGGGAGCTGAAGTTATTTAAAAAGTGGGTACAAGTTAAAAGTTTTTAAAAAAGCGGGTATAGGTTAAATGGGGGCGACCAAATAGGGTGCCCCGCGCAATTTTTACATTTTCTACGCACTCAGACATCCCGGCCCAAATCCCTTACCCGGCCTGCCCCAACTTAACCAAAACGACGCCGTTTTAGGCCAAGTTCAACCCCAGCCATTGATCTATCTTTGATCCAACGGCTGGGAACTGACCTCCCTTTAAGTATTTAACTTCCCGAAACCCACCCCATACCCTCATTCAATCTGAAACCCAACCACATACCTAAACCCTAGCCGCCCCCATCTCCTTCATCTCTCTCGAACTCTAACCCTAGCCGCCCCAGAATCCCACCGCCGTCCGGCCACCGGACCTTCTCCAATCACCCCCCAAACTTTCACCCTATGATCCTCTCCTCCCCCTTAACCCCATCCCACCATCAGCTTCCCTAAAAACCCACTCGAATCCCTTCGATTCCATATCTAAGAAGCTGTCAGAACCCTAATTTGTGCTAATGGAGAATCCAAGCGGCTCTGTGACTCAAACTCACATGAGTCGATGGCTCTTGAGAAGAGCCGTCGATTCATGTGAGTAAGGGTCACTTTTGGAGGTCGCCGTAGTCCGGCCTAACTCCGGCTAGTCGCCGTAGTTCGTCCAAACCCCTCAAACGGGTATCCCCACTTCTTTTCTATGTGTTTGTTGATTTGTTAGCATAAATAGGCCCTAGATACTCACTGTTTTCCTTTATTTTTTCTTTTACCTATTCACGTTTTCCGTTTTTTTAGTTTAAAGTCCCAAATGCATTTAGCTTAGGTTTTTATCACTATTTTTGTATGATTTAACTGTTTAAGTTTAGTAATTTGTATGACCAAGATTAGCATTAGGTTTTGTTTAGTTTCCTTTCTCTGCTAATTTCCAGACATTTTTATGTTGGTGAATTCTGCCAATAAACAAGCATGAACAACTGATCGTTAAATCTATGAATTCATATGTTGGAATGCTTGTAAGTAAAACAACATCCATTGTTTATTTGGCTCGTATTTTGTTTGAGGTCGTCATTTGATTTAGCCTTGATCTTGCTGCCTATGTTATTAATCTCAATCAGATGTTAACTTCCAATTAATCATGAGTTAGCCTAATTTCGACTCTTAGGTTAGACTGGAATATTTTGATTAACCTAAACAAACTAAGCCATACCTAGACCCAAGTAGAAGCCAAATCAGGCCTTAATACAAGGAAATTAACTAAGTCTAAGAAATTAATTTAACTAACCTAAAGCAATTAATTAATCTAAAACCAATTAACCTTTGATAAAACAATGAAGGTTTAGCTATCAGTTAATTAGATTAGATTGAAGTTTGTTTGTTGACTAATAGTTAACATAGCATAAGACTCACTTAAAACCCAAGAATTGATTTAACTTAGTCGACTCCTTCAAACAAGATGAACTAGTTAACTTAACCAACTTCTTTTAATTATCCTAAGCCTAAAGACCTAAGTTAACTAACCTAAGCCTAATAGCCTCTTAAGCAATTAACTAAATCCTAAAATCTGTCTAAAAAAGTTAGTTTAAGATTAATTAACTAAAACAAATTAGTTAAACTAGGCTTAATAGTTAGTCAAATTTCTGATTTTTAGTAATTGAGTGGGATTAACCAAACCAAATAAGTTAACTTTGGTTAGGGAATTAAGCTGATTGACTTACATTAATTAACAAGCTAAACCTAGTTGACTAATGGGGACTTAATCAATTAACCTTTAATTAGTTAACCTAACCCTAGTCAAGAACAACCCCTAGTTAACTAAAATGGGTTAATTAGTTTTTCAACTAACCAAAGTTAAATAATAACCCAAGATAGTAACCCTGATTACCCAATGGTAAATTCAAGGACTCCAAGGGTTACAACAGGTAATAAATATCAGGAAATCAGATACTTTAGGAATAGAAGAGGAATTTCAAGGGGCTGGAATGTTCTGGAAGATACAGCTGTCCTAAAGGATAGGGTTGACAGCTGTACCTGTACCCTTTTCAGCTCATTTAGGATAGGGAATATGCTAAGCATATTCCATCCCAATTGTCCCTATATATACACACACTTTTTACCACTAAGGGAGGATTTTTTTTTTCAGATTCTTCTCTGAATCCCTTGGACTGAATTTTACAACTTTGACTACTAAAAACATAGAAAACAGAAGTGAAAAGGATTTTACAGTAGGAGTGGGAAACAATCTGAGCTTAGGTTGTCTTGTAGCTGTGATTTTCTTTCCAAAAAGACTTGGTTTTTGGTTGCTGTCTTAGTTCAATCATTTGGGTATTCAAAAATCATCTTCCCCTGGGTTTTCTCTACTTTGGGTTTGCTGTTTGTTGCTGCTGGGTTTTTCTTCTTCTTGCTGATTTCCATCTCTGCCTGACCTTTATTTGGTCAGGTTTCTTTTGATTATTTTCTCTTCGAAAGAGGTATGTAACAATGAACTTTAAATGAAATTGCTATACTCAGAATTTATTGTTAGTTTGATGCTAAATGTTTGATTCTTGCTATGTTTTTTTTTTTTGAGATTATGTCAAGCTGAATCTTCTTCTTTGTTCTTGGTCTATGAATCTGAAGTAATATTTAGTTGACATGATGTTAAGGAATCTGAATATATGTTGTGTGTGTAATATCTAAATCCTTAGAATTATTTTGTTTTGATTTTAAGTTGGTTAAAATGCATTGAGTATCATTGGATATCAGTTTTGTGTTAGTCCATTAGTGGAATAATCTGCACTTGGATGTTGAATCTGACCTCTTCTATGGTCAGATTTTACCCATAAGATGGCAGAAATATACTTTTGATTGGGTCTCTTTGGTCACTGAAGAGATTCAACAAGCAAGTCTCTAGATAGTTGGCACTAGGGTAGATGAGCCTGACTTCTTAATAGTCAAACTCATCCCTTAGTAGTGCATAAACAGTAGCCTAAGGTGCTGGAAATCACCCCTTTACGGATAAGAAGTGGGTAATCAAAAGGCTCCTAGGGAAAAGAATCTGAATCCCTTAACATGATCAGATTTATTCTCTAAAACATGCCTAAAAATCAAAGTCATAGTATAAGTATGAGTTGAAAGTTAAAAAAAATGACCTCTATAGAGTTGAATCTGGCCCCTTTTATGGTCAGATCCAGTCCATAAAAAGGGGCAGGAACCTGTTCTGTCAAAGTGGTGTAAAGCATCATCAAGGTTGAGTCTAACCTCCTTTATGGTATGACTCATCCTATAAATGTTTGAAGGTCTGCTGTTACTACTGTCCAAATAGCAAAATTTTGGACTTATAGTTTTAGATTAAAAGAAGCTTTTATTTGTGTTTCCGTGGTCACTGAAGAGACTCATTAAGAAAGTCTCCATATAAACTTAGACTTAGTTTTGTGTTGGAATTATGGGATTAAAAGTCTGACCTATTCATGGTAAGATTCCCCCTATAATCATGCATAAACAATTATAGAATAGTTAGATTATTATTACAAAAGGGCATTAAGACAGGAATCTAAACCCATAAATGGTTAGATTCATGCCTTAAGAAATGCCTAAGAGTAGTCAAATCATTGTATGAATTTAGGCAATAACCCGTGGAATGATTAAAGGGTTGATGGGTTCGCATCTTCGGAGCTGAACCTGACCTCTTTATGGTCAGATTCATTCCAAGAAGAGTGCACCAAAGTAGGTTCTGTCCTTTAGAATTGACACCATTGCATGATTGGGATTAAACCTGACCCAATAATGGTCATGTTGCCTTACAACATGCCTAGAATGTGTCTGTTAAGTTAGTCNTTTTTTTTTGTATTTTTAGTTGTAAATATGGACTGGATACTGTACACTATTATTCCAGGTTTCTTACTTTTTTACTACTAAATCCAAAATTGGGCTAACTTGATGAAACAGCCCACTAAGGCTTTAATCAAGTTTAACTCCTTAGGCTATCAGGCCGTGAGGGAGTAGACGGGCCCAAGGATTAGAGTTATCTGCTTTAAGAAGTAGTATGATGAAAGTAGACGTTCAATTAAAAGTATGAATTTATATCCGAATTAGCCTATATGAAAATCTCCCTGTAAACATCTGCTAGAATTTTGGAATCATGTTATTTCAGATTCTGTAACTTTCAATATGAATAGAAATTGATGATTCAAAATATTTTTAACTTATCTCACATTTTTTAAATTTTTTCGAGATAGATGTATGAATATTTGTACCTAAAAAATACGATTTTAGATCTGTGTTTAGGCTGTCTAAAAATGGACAAAAAACTGCAAAGTGTGAACTGGTAAAACCTGTTTATGCCATGCTATTCTTTCAAGATTACAAAGTTCTCACAAAGAACAATAGATAGTTTTAGCTTACAAATTCAAGGCCGGAAAACAGTAAATAAGGTGTTTGTATGCTTATAAGCGTATGCATGAATAAATATTTATTTTTGACTGCTATGCTTCTTATTATTCACCAAACTAGAAAGTAAAGACCCTTAAGACTTAGCTGAATTTCCTAAACTNTATAAAGATCAAATACTATCTCAAATTACCATAACTCGAGAGTGGAAACTCATGCCCCCGACCCTCAACTCCAAACATTAACAAAACGTACATAGCAACCACGGGTGATTTCATGTGACGTGTTTGCCATGTGCTCAAAAACAACAAGTACACGCCATCGTGACTTGTTTAAAATAAATCCATAAACATCCTAATCAATCTTAAAACTAAAACGCTCTTGCGAAAAAATAGAAAACTCAAACATCGCCACAAACGGGCATTATAAAATCGTCACGACCATAGTCTTGGCTACGTAACCTACACGCGGGTGCGACAACTCATGTCCCCGTCTTCAACTTCAAACTATAATAAAAATCACATGTTATAATTGCGGGTGCATTTCATGTGGCGCAGTTATAATATGTCCCAAAAACAAATAAGTGCATGACATCATGACTTATTTCAAGATAAATCTATAAATACTAAAGCGGTTAAAAATTAAACGGTTAAATGCAATAGGCAAAAAATATGTAAATCATCAGATAACTAGGCCAAATATTAATAGTTAAGCGACCGTGCTAGAACCACGGAACTCGGGAATGCCTAACACCTTCTCCCGGGTTAACATAATTCCTTACTCGGATTTCTGGTGCGCAGACAAATCAAAACAGAGTCAAAATTTTCTCGATTTTTGGGATTCTTTAACGCGGTGTCCCGGAACATCGTAAAAAATCCGGGTGGCGACTCTGAA